>ML805686.1:119294-176522 GCA_009831015.1 Picea engelmannii
TGCTAATTTGTGTATGATAGTGTGAGACGATTGTATTGTACTGAGAGCTCTTGGATTAGAGTTTTGTATGAGATTGTTTCATGATTCATGATATACATAATATATGATAGTGGGGTTTTTAGCTTTACGCTTTCCTGGTAAAAATTTTGTGTTGTGTGTTATTGATATTTCATTTTGTGCATTGTGGTTGTGATCGTGGTTTAATTGCTTCCGCAATAATAATAGTAGAAGTGATTCTATATTTAACAAGTGGTGGAAATTGTTAGATCAAGAGAATCGCAGGAATACATTAATTTGTATCGAAATTTCTACATCAATCTCGATCATACAAATTATAATCAATTTTCCCATGATCTCGTTCACATTTATGGGGTTTTGGACTTCTCCAAGGGTTGTGTTAGCACTAGGAGTCACCTTCATATTGCATGGAAGGAAAGCCTAGTACCCATCAAGTTATAAGTGAATGTAAGGGTGTTTAAAGGGTCAAATGGAAAATGACTCAAGTGATATTGTTCTAACTTAGATAACATGTCTAGCATACACCAACAATTAAGGTCTTGGCTATTTTCAATCAGTAGTTTGGGAATAAGTATGAATAGAGGGAAGAATTGACTGAGAGAAGTGTAGGGGTTGTTGTAAACATCAGGTCAACAAGAGCCTAAGGAGGAAAGCTTCTTAACACAAGATCTTCTTGAACTAAGAAACTAAGGAAGCTAAATAAACATCATGATAACATAATGATCAAACATCCATCATAAAATCACCACAATCATTCATGTGAATCATTCAAAGCATGAACATTTAGCATCAGAAGAAAATAGACTGAAAGAGAATATGATTTCTATTAGTCAAAAAGTCTTAAGTCCAGTACATCACTAGATCATAGTTACTTCATCAAAATATTACAGTATAAGGGAGACTTTCTCAACCATCCGAACCTACCAAAGCAAATGATCTATCTATTTATAACAAAAGGGAGGCAATAGCTGGAGGTACGAGATGGCCCCCTTCCCTTGAAAAAATATAAAAATTTATTTGCTCTAACAACTTATCTAACCATCTATGCTGTAAAACAGGAAAATGTTGGTGACTAATCCAACGAAAAATTCAAATTGAATTGATTCCCTTTTGCTGCATAGTTCCTTATTTTCCATGTGTCCTTCAAGGCATGTGGTTGTATTCATAATGTCAATTCTTGCTTCTCATTCCTTCTTCATCATCAATTTATCCAAAAGTTGTTAGCTTGGTCCTCCTAGATCCCTGGTATTTATTGGCAGCTTCCTTGGGTAGCAAAACTGGGTAGCGCACTACAAGGTGAAAAGGTAGCGCCTGTAGGTAGCGTCATTGTGTTGCATATGTGTACATACTCTACTCTTTCTACAATATTAGGTAGCTCCTGTAGGTAGCACCTCTGTGTTGCACCTCTGTGCCAACCTTTACCCTCTATGAAATATTCGGTAGCACCATTAGGTAGCGCCTCTTATGCTGCATCTGTGTGTAGGTTTGGGTAGCATTACAAAAACAAAAAGCCTTCATCCTTGAACATGTGAAAAGTAATTTATGGTTTTTCATGATGAAAAAAGCGTTTTAATCAAGAGCCTTGACTGCACAATAGGTAGTTCCTTCTACCAAATGAGGAAGCTAGCACTTAGCAAAAACCCAAAACCCAAATAGTTAAGTTCTTAGAAGCCTGTATAAATGGCAGAGATAATATTTTCATATTGGTTAACCCTCCCCAAAATATGCATCCTAAAATATGGGACTTACCCTTACCATATATTTTGTCATTTTGACACTTAACCTCATACTCTTTCTCGTAGAAAGAGGATCTTCAATTGACACAGTAGACTTCTTCTTCTTAGCATTGACATGCTTCTTTGGTGTAGTTGTGCTCTCCTTAGCTTTTGGTTTGTCATCTTCAATGGAAGATTCAACCAACACCTGTAGATTTCTTTGGGCTACCTCATCTTGAAAATGCTTTAGCTCTGCCTTTAGCTTCCTGTTCTGAGATTGGAAGCCTTTGTTCTGCCAGTCGAGATTCCTTAGCTGTCTATGAAGGGGTTGGGCCCTCCTTGCTGCAAATCTTTCCAATTCAAGGGTGTGAGTATAACCATCCATGAAATATTTCATCTGAGCCAAGTTGACCTTATCTTCTACTTTAAGATGAGTTATTTCTTTTCTTGCATCTCTAAGCTGCTTGATAAGTATTTTGTAGGTCTAACTGTCAAGAGGAACAATGGCATGTACAGTCTCACTAGGTTTTTTCTCAGACTCCTCTTCCTCTTGCATGGGAAGTGACTTGTCTACCTCATCAGGTTCCTCAATGACTTTAATTTTATTCTTATTTCTCAGCACAGGGGTTTCATCTTTTCTTTCAATAGGTTTCTTAATGCATTTCTCAGAGGTTTCATCTTTACTCTCCAAAGGTATTTTAGTACCTTTATCCTTACCCTTCTGTACAAGGGTTTCTTGTTTCCCTTTAGTAGGCTGAGAACTATTTTTACCCTTATTCCTTTGAATAAGGATTTCTGATTTTTCCTCCACAAGATTTTCAATTCTCTTACCCTTCTTGTTTTAAATAGGGGGCTTAGGTAAGGACTGCTCTTTGAAAACCTCCTTAGGAATTGATGACCTTGTGAAAGGTCTTTTACCTTTGATTTCAACTGTTGGAGGAGAAGAGGGAAAGAGGAGCTTCTTCCCTTTATTGGATGCATATTTGGTAGAATAAGACACCTCCTCTAACTCCGGTGGAGGAGGTGGTGAAAAATATCTGTGTGGAGAAGGAAAAACTTCCTCCTCAGCCTTTATGACCTGCTTGCTGATCTCTGGAACTTGAATAGGGGTTCTACCCTTTCTCTTCCTACTGGTCCCTTCTCTAGAAGTACTGGTGGGTGACAAAGGACTTGCCTTATGTGATTGAGGAGTTGGTGCTAGATCCAACTTGAAATGAGAGGTAACCACAAAATGTTCCCATGAAATATCTTTCTTACCCAATTCCTTAGAGACTAGCATTCTGATTAATCTAGAGTGGAAAAGGATAGAATCCACATCCTTATATTTGGCTTGAACCCTATCTGACATTTTATCTATGCTTCTTAACAGGTAATAGGGAATATTCATCTCAACCTTACCAGTAAAATGTAGCAACAACCTTATGTGGTAATGGTACAATGTGTTAAATATCCCTTCACAAGTAAAATATCTCTGTATGATCTTCAATAATCTATCAAACTTTTCAAGCAATTGACTTCTTGGAATACTCTTAAACAATTAATTGGCTTGATATTCAGGTTTAAAGAGATCCTTAGAAAAGGATGAACTCAAAACCATGGCCTTGAACCACTTTTCACTTGTAATGGGGATCCTTGTTGCAGCTGAGATAGAGGCTTCAGTTACCTCAAATTCTAAATCCACAACCTTGGTTTTCTTGCCATCAAAATGTAATGCAAACTCTTTTTCTGCATCTGGGTAGCCTCTCTGCATGTTCTGACAGAAATATAGGCACCGTACTCTCTGAAAGGCCTCTCTTTCCATGGGCTTTGTATCAAAAATATGCATGTCCATCGGTTTTGTCCTAACTATCTTTCCTCCTTTGTGTGCCTCCTAATTTGAGAGAAATTCAGCCCTGGAATATTTCTCAGCATCATATTTGGTTGGCATGTGGTCACCTAATCAGAACTTACGAATTTATGCAGCGTAGCACTGTTGAGCCTTTCAAATTACAAACCGTTACCAAAACTCATAAATGCAAGATCTTTGAAGGCATCTTTAACCGACTTCTAGCACTGAAAACAAGCGACATGACATCAGTCATGCCAATCATGGCTCGGGGTGGAAGTGTGATGAACGTGATAGGCGCTACAGAAATGCCTAATGAGTAGGCAATGCATCCACTTCAAAATGTGATTAGAAAGGTAAGAGAGGACGTTGAGGTATGCCTATGAGTTCATAAGTGAGGAGAGAGGAGTGTCACATCAATCTAGTCATCAGAGGGATCGACCTAGGGACAAATCATGAAGGGGACCAAAAAACAACATGATCTAGAAATGGTTTAAGGATCAAAAATCAATTTGAGGATCAAATTAGAGATAAGACTCAAAAACTTTAATCATCCAAGGGGTCCTACCAATCATAAATTTTAAAGGGATGAGACCATAAAAGAAAAAATTAAAATCTAAGGCTTAAAAAAGGATTGCAAACAAACTCAAAAGACCCAAGGCAATTTAGTGTGATAACAAGTTGACATCAATCTCCAAGATTAATATCCAAGGGTTAACATCAATGACGACCAATTTTCCAAACCAAATTTCCAACACCATGGAAAGCTCAGGCCTTGCAATGGACAAAAAAACATTTAAGGCCTCAAATAGGTCCCAAAAGTTTAATACCTACAAATATAAATAAATAAAATGCAAATTTGGGAAACTGTGTTGAGTTAGTGGAAGAGGTGGGTGGAAATTGATGTCCACCTAGATTAGGAAATAAGTTGTATTTCCTCTCCATTCCATGAATATAATGAAAAAAGAGTGGCTTTCGTACTATACTATGACTCAAACAAATATAGTAAAAGTTGACTACATCAATTAGAGAAGCTCGCGGAAGAATGCATGACTGCAATCCATTATCAAGAAGTTTAGAAGTATCAACAAAATGTTTTTCATGATTGAAAAATAATTAAAAAGAGATAATTATTGGAAGCCTAGTACTTCTTTATGATGGCCAAATCAAAGGAAAATCAATAAAATTGTTGACCACCTAGTTGGGCCCATACATAGTAGAGGATATAAGGTCGATTGGTGTAATATAATTAAGAACTCTCCAAGGAAATATCCTCGACAAGGTAGTTAATGGTGATTTCTTGAAGAAATACCTTCGATAATAGAGAGAGAGAGAGAGAGAAAGAGAGAGAGAGAGAGAGAGAATCCTAATGGTCAAACCCCTTTGAGGCACCACTAGGATAGGAATCTATCTAAAAACCAATTACCTAGAAGTTTGATTCTTGAAAAAAAAAGAAAAAGAGAAAAGAAAAATAATCAAGCAATAAAATGATGAAAACCATTAGGAGTTTCACTAGGTGGGAGTTTAGTTGAAAACCAATCAGTCTTCTAGGTAGACTATTCAATTCTTAACTTTTGAATTTGATATCTAGATTGTTATTCTACAAGGGACTTGTAGGGAAAACAATTTTAAAAACATTCACTCTCAAGTGTTAAGAAATAAACCCAAGTGTTTTTGGAGAATTCATCAATGAATTTTAATACATTGTTAAGATATTTAGACACTTAGGAGTTAGTTAATATCAACTTGGTCTAACGTGTTGTTATATTAAAGTGTGTTTCTTAGTGTGTTTCCTTAGTATGCATTAGTATGCATTTATTATTATGTAATTTGTCGGTCATGATATGTTCTAGACATAGAGTGATCTAATGTCTCCTTTTCTCCTCAATATTAACAACTACATTGATGTATCTTAACACCCAATTTTTCCATGATATCTACTTAAAGAGAGTGGAGGTTCATTTGTTGATGATTGATTGTGAGAAAATCTCTTGTAATATTTTTCTTTTTCATTAATAAATTGCCTAAAGTGGCCATGTTGGTTGGTGCCATGGATGTTTCCCCATTGGGTTTTTACCACATAAAAACATGGGCGTGTTTGTCTCTGATATATTTTTGTAAGTGGTTGTTGAAGGTATCCGTCCTCTATTGGAATATCCTGTGTTGTCAAACATGGTATCTGAGCCTGTTTTTTGACCCACTCCCATTGTAGATCAATAATTTGACGTCATGTTTTTGCATCTTTGGTTTCTTCTATTTTTGTATCACACCCTACCCCCTAATCCTCACTTAGGATGGCGAGGTGTCATGATTCATTCATTATTTCACTCTCAGGTGAGTACTTGGGAACATCAATGTCTATGTGAGGACTTCTATTATCACACCATAAGCTATGTTACAACTTGCTAATCCTTAGCTTCAAGTCTCCCTTAGAGGTAATTGAGGTATCCAATAATCTAAATTCCCCAATCAGATGGTAAAAATTCCTCCTTGGGCCTTATCTACACATCTTATAGATAATTTGAACTTATTACCATTGGGGTACTTACTCACCAGAATAACCAACCGCTTTGATGGCATCATTAAGATGGATTACCTTAAGGATCCAAAGGCTTCCAGTTGTCCCAACTCAATGACTATAATTTCATCGAAACCTCTACTCAATAAATGGTTACCCTTCCCTCATGTTCTGGTCTTACCATTCCCAGTGGGGCCCACCTCAATTTCAAGACTGAAGTCAAGTCTCTCCCATTCTATATCAACGGTCTACTTTCTTTCTCAACACTCCTTCTTATCAAAGTATATCCATTCAAAATCTATTCAATACTCTGAGTCAATCACTATGAATGCATGTGCTCCGATAGATTGAATGGTCCTTATTCATTTGATCTAGTGGATGTAGGGTGCCTCAAAGTTTCCAATTAATCACTATTTAGGGTGGATGAACTCTTCTCCTAATGGAAGTTCATACGAGATTCGACGGTTGTAATATTATGACTCTATCTATTATGCTTGAACTCCCTATTTTTGGAATCCCCCTTCTAAATTCCTTTTTGGAACCCTTATCAACCTTATGTCAATAGGCTAATGGATGGATCTAGTGATCCAAAATACTCCATATCCATGCCTCGATGGGTTGAAGGGTCCTATTGATTCATACCTTTCCTTGTTAGAGTCCTATTACAATATATCACTTGATTGTTCTGATGGATGCCCCATCCGATCCACAATCTATATATGCTCACCATGTTGTTCCAGTGGTTGTGAGTCATCCTGAATGAACTCAGGTTTTCTTCAGGAAAATAGTATGATTCTTGACTTACACATTTAGGAACGTATTCAAGGAGTTTTAACAAATCTCTAAGGGTCAAAAAGAAACTCTAAGACCATCAAATTCCTATCTATTTTATGAGAAATAAGATCTTGCATATCTTGCAATATTTCCGCATAATACCTTGAAAATTTCAGGACTCAAGGTCCTCTATTCCTCACAGGCATCTCTCCGACCAAAGGACACACACATTACTAGTTAAATGATGTTTTTTTCCATGTCTTGCAAAATTTCCTCTAAGGCTATAAGACTCTTAAGAATATGGGCTATCCATACTGGTTTATTTTCTTCCCATGGCTTATCTGACCAGATGAAAACCACGACAGATACCTACCATTCATTCAAGTATTCAATTCATTGTTTATAAACAACCACATTCACATTTAATCTATACATTTACATAAATGCAACACTCAAGCATAATTAAACAACCAAGTGATATACTTATATGATTAGAGAAATTTTCCAATACCAACTGACTAAGAGGGGAAACATTTCCTTCCAACCTTAGGCCATACTGTAGAGTTCCTTCCTACAATATTCAACCCCCGTGCGAAGACATGACACCACAAGGGAATTATTCAGTTAGTTTCCAACTTTGATGATACATGAAGGTTACTCTTCTTCCTCCTGTGACAATAAAAAAAGTTTCCCACTTCCCACATAGCTCTACAAGTTTATTAGGTGGTTTCTCAACTGGATTTAATCTACACAAGGAATTCCCTTCTCTACTAAATAGTCCCTCATTGACCTCCTTTACCAGTGTTGGTTTATGTCCATTAAGAACCAAGTTGTAGTCCTTCTTGCTTTAGTCTAGATTGGGTTCTTCTGTGCTTCAGGGTGATCAATATTAATTTAGACAAGCTTCCTATTTTCCTTAAGAAATATTTCCATTTTCTTCTCTTCTTTCCTCTATTGGTCTATGTGCGTGTGTGCCCTCCTACTTTTATTTCTATCCACCTTTGGTCTATTCTTTGACCAATTCCCTCGGGACTCTCATAACATTTGTCAGACATTTGCTACAGCTTGTGGTTCCTATCTTGAAGGGGTAACCATGAATTCCAGTTGTTAGTCATTTAATAGTCCATTTTGCTTCTCTAAAAGACCAATCCATCAATAGCCATTAAATTCCTCAACCACTTTCGTGGACATTCATAACTTTTCATGTGGCTCATTCAGATCGAGTACAATGGGAGTTATGATTTTATGCTTAGCAAGCATATATTAGCTTGTTGAACAAGATTCTTGTTTTCTTCATAAAAACAACTCAGCTCCCTACTCCATGCAACTTCATCCATCCCCGCTTCATCGATTTCCTACTTGTGTATCATGGCTAGTACTTGTAATTTTTTTCCCTCTTGGTTAGTGATTTTCATGTTTTTATTAAATCAAGAAGGTGTTACAATTTCCATAAATTTTGGGGCTATCAGTATTCTTCCATTGTATCCATAGTGCTCATTTAAATTATATAAAATTTTAATTTCATTCAAAAAGGTTTATGTTTTCCCAATATATGGACATTTTAGTCAGATCGAGAGGTATAAATCCTAGATACACCTTTTTTCGCGAAAAATTACTAAGATGATATTTCAATTTTTTGTTTTTGTTTCTAGGTTGTTACTCTTTCCAGTTTGTATATGTTATTTTCCTCATGCTCTGTGTAGGGAAATTTATATGCAATAAATTTTGTACATCAAATCATCAACCCAAGGGATCATAAGCTTGTTAGATGCAGGAAAAGTATATGCAGGACCAAATCCTACTCTAATATATTCTTGAAAAGAAATGATGGCAACAATCTTAAATCTAGGAGATATGGTGCTAACTAGGGTGTCAAAACAAATCCCCTTCACTATGGGCTACAATTGTTCACAAAGAATTATCAAAGTGTTCATGAAACCATGAAGAATTGTAATTTGTATCTCTGCCCTTTAGTAACTGTTCTTGCTTCTACCAAAAAACCAAGGTAAATGCAAGAAAGAAAGGAAATCTAATAAATATGGGCCATTTGTATCAAGGCTTATTCAAGGGTGCCAACCCCAATATTTCACCCACTTTGAAAGTTAAGAATTCAATGGATTCAAGGGAGGAATTTTTCTCATGAGCCATGGTCTTTTGCAAACAAGCACTGAAACATAAGAAATGGAAACAATTACCAAAATAAGGAATGATACTTGTTTCTCTATGAAATGAGAGGGGATAGATTGTAATCTAAGTCATTATCACTAATATATGTTACAATGATATGATAAGGGGGAAATGTGGTATGATTTGGTGGGCCCTCCCAACTAGTGCCATGCTTCCTAAGAGACTACATAACTGAAAGGGAAATTACACCACAAAATTAATCTCAAGCACCAGGTTGCCGCTTATATTAATGAATAAAATAATAGACCTCAACTATTACAAAATGACATCATTCAATATTCCCTCCCCTCTAATATTATCATAAATTTTATGCAAAGAGGAAGGGAGCGAATTGGAACCAATTCCTCCAAATCTAGTTTGTCAATCATGGATATATTTGCAAAATATTTCCTTTGTGTGTTTTTGGTAGATCTTGGTTGAAGAAAAACTCAATATTCAATTACATTTGATTCATTTACCACAAAAATATATAAGAATAGTATTGATTTTATTTCTTTTCTGGATGGATGCATCCACTGTCTAGAAGATTGGAGAAGGTCGGGGCAACTGCAAATCTTAGCAAACCCATATTGGAAAAATGACCATATCTCCTATATCCCTAATCATATTCAAAAACAAATTGAACGTTATCTAAATAGGGATGTTGTGGACAAAACCCATGTCGTGAAGTTTTCATATTCTTCTTCATTCGCTCGAAAAAAAACTCTGAAAGTTGAATTTTTCAAATTCACACATTTTTTAACTGAAAACCCTTAATCATGGTTGGAGACTTCTATGTGTGACCTGGGAATGAACCAAGGCATACAAACCATGTTGGCATCTAACCTTCCAAAACCCATGTGACCATTCTTGATTTGGGTGAGCGCACATATGTCAACCTACGAACCTGGGTACTAGAACAAATGGAGGTATGGGAACAAAACTGTCAAAATCTCCATTGGCAAGATTAATCCAAATCCTCTCTAAATCATTGAAAATGAAGAAAATTATGACAATTAACAAAATTAATCTTGTGAGGCACATTAACGTAAAAAATATGGGTAAATATGGTATCAGGCATAGTAAATGGGTAAACATGTGTGGTAAAAAGGTCAATAAGAGGACCAAATTATGGTGTAAAATGTTTCATATTAGCATCCCAACATATACCCCATGCCTGAGGATTGAAATGTCCTCATGCCAAATGAATTAGGAAAATACCATTTTCTAACTGCAAAATCCTCCCAAGCTTCCCAATTGCACTGCCAGGCTTATTCAATCTTATATCTATGCACTGCCATTACTAGATTTTCCTGTCATAAATAAATCCTTTATTCTTTTCAAACTTCAATAGTGAAAACTACATTTTGAGTTGTATATTTTTGAATTTTTAAGGTCCCTGCAGTCTCTCCAAGGATCTCCACAAAGTTCCCACATGAGATTCTAGCCACTACTGGTAAACTTTCCATGGAAACTTAGTCACACTTTTTAGAACTACATGAATCCCCACACATTCTTCAACAAGAATGATACGAAGAGGGGGATTTCCAAACATGGGAATTTCAAGTAGTAAGATAATCATATGGATAAGAAACAAATCAACAAAACAAACATAAATGAATGAATATTCTACAAGGAACTAGAGGGGGAATTAAGAACATTGAAAATTCTTTCGAGATAGGGTGGACAGTGGCCACTATGGAAAATTTCATGTCAAGACTACTTCCCATATTGAAACTTTTTTACAAGACCATATCACATGATACCATAAGAAGAAAATTAATACGAGACCATATTGATGCAACTGTTCCATTTACCATATCTTTTGATAACTCCAATTCAAGCAGAGGAGGGAGAGGCCTGCTTATGACAACTGTTGTAGTTTCCCAAACAAACAAGATGTTGACCAAAAGGAGAAGTACATCATATATAACTGACATGAGTAGAGTGTACCCAAATTTTTCAAATAAAATCCATGCCACAACAATACAAAAAATGAGTAGAAAGTAAAAGAAGGTCATCACATTTAATTGCAAAAGGGAAAGATGAGGTGGTTGGCTGGATAGATTATTGTAAATCCAAAAACTCCATATTGTTGAGAATGAGACTTCTCCATGTTCACTCTGTCTTCTTCTCAATCAACTCCCCCTATGACCTTTTTCCTTTGTTTTTCACGACCTCTTATTCACTGGTGAGTGTAATCTTGTTCTTTTTTCGAGTGATCTTGTCCTCATCCAAAACATTCAAGATACCATTGGAATCAATGTCAAATTACCTCGTGATTTAATTTTCTTAGCCAAGGTATTGATACCCCATTACAACACACACTATGTTACCAGTTTTGAAACGTAGATCTCCTTTACAGGTACATGTCTTATGCAATACCTTTCGTGTATGTTACGAGGAAAATCACTCTATGGCATGGGGTAAACCAAAATAGATAGAAATGACAACATAAATAAACTCTAATCTCAATTGTGATATATAAACAAATATGCTAATAAGACAAGATAAAGAGCCTACCTCATCCATACGTTTGATGAAGTCCATTGTTGAGAACTTGACTCAAATCTATACACCTGCAACCTGTCCTCAAGAACCAAGATACGCAAGCATATGATGATAATATATAAATTTATCACATATAATGGCATAATCCATCAATATTCATAACAAACATTCCCATGGAATAACAATTAAAATATTTGCAATATATTAATTGGATGAGAAAAGAGTATATCTATTAAAATGTAATCAATGGAAGTGTATGAATGACAAACTTTCATGTCGGCATGTTTGGAACCGAGAAACTAAGTCCCTTCCAGCTGAGCCTCCACCACTTCAATCCCCCACCAAAGGCAAGCTCATATAAGAGAGAAAATGAGATTATCCATCAAATATGGAAGAGCTTGGGTGTTGAACAATGTGTTCAGACTTAAAAGGGAAAAGGGATGGAGACTCAATATGAAGTGAATAATTTCTCCAGAGTAACTTTTCTCTCAAAGTTGAATTCTTCTCCTCTTCTCCACGGATTTGATATGGCCCATTTATAGCCTTAAAATGGAACTGGAGGGCCAAATCAGAATGTTTCCAGTATATGGAAGGTCAAGGATCATGGATCTCGTGACGTGACATGGAAACCCGACACCTTTTTTTAATTTTGGGCACAAACCCCGATGTACGTGAGCTTTATTGGTGCAACCGGTGTATACACATGTTGTATAGCTGTTAGGGTGCACATATGTGGAAAAATATGTTTTTAGCTCTGGGAATTGCAAAAAGGGACTTCAAGTCTGCATAAGGAAATGGAAAAGGCCTTCTGATAAAGTTGCATGGGGTGAGGCAAATATTTCTATAAAATATTCCCCCTAATGTGTGAGGTTAGATGAGAATCTGCGATGGAAAAAATAAATTATAATACCCATAAGTGGGGTAATGGAGACCCAACTGGACGAACTAGTTTCTCATAACAATATTACAATCCATAATAACTTTGTACACATGGATGCCAATTTGAATTACATTGCAGATCCATGTGGAAATATACCAAATATTTGTTCATGGCCATGAATAGGAAATACAAGGGTCGATACATGCCATAGGCTATCATAGTCATGAACAAGGCCCAGTGAAAACTAATCTCAAAATCAATCTAAATATATATGTATACAATGGAGTACAATCTGATATCCCATGATCACTGAAGTCATAGAGGTACTAGTCCAATGAATGATAGAAACATCTTAGGAAAGTTGTGACTATGAACTGATGTCTTCACGTATTCTACATCATCTACCAAAGGTGAAAGTCTACATCATGTGAATAAAGGATTTGAGGTCAAACATAATGAGACTTTGTTTGATTACCGATCATTGAGGTATACCGTTAAAAATCGTGAGACAAACTACCGATAATGAAAGTAGGTATCAAGGCACATAGTACATTATTACAATTATAAATAAAGGAGTTGAGTTCAAACACTTGAATAATACATCGATCAAGATACATTTATGTATTCCCAACCATTGATGGTGAGAGAACCTGCCACTAATGACTGCAAGCCTCTAGGTACTCATAGGATAGTAGGTCTCGTTTCCAGAATAGATGGGTTGAAGTTGATGGAAGGAGACATGTTGAAAGGAGAACATTAAGGAATATCTCATCAATGATCACAAGGTACAAATAATTATCTTGATGATTTGAAGGAACTCGGATGAAGAACATGTTCATGAACCAATGACCCTATGCATCTTTCACATGCACTGGATGAAAGAAGGGCATGAAATATACCCTCTAAATAGCAACCAATAAGGAAAGCTGCCGACAAAGGTGAGGAAACCACCAATAAGGCTAATGGAATCCAAGACATTACATGAATCCCAATGTGTGAATAGATTTATTTCCGTTGAACACAAGGGAAACCCCCTAGTCGGTAACCAATGAGAAGATGTTGACTGTTGGGTTCAAGGTTACCTACCCATAATGAAAGTAGGAACAAGGTGCACGATAGGACTACGAATTCATGTAACTCGGAGACACACTGACAGTATGGCTAACATGCAAAGTCAAGAGTTATGATAAATGGTCGACATGGGTTGATAGACATCCTTTGAACAAGAGCATGAGACATATGGAAGACTCTGGAAATATAGATTCAATTATGAAACTTTGTGATGCAGGAGGCACCAATCAAAATTTCCATAGTGACTGGAAGATTAACCAGTCGGAGGAGTAAACTCTAAGTAACAAGCTCAACTTCCTAAGGTCATGCTAAAACCAAAATTTGTATGACAAGTGGACTCAAAACTTTGTGCTATGTTCAAAGGTAACACGATTGCTGCCAACATGAGATAATATTCTTTTCCCACCTGTCTTTTTTTATTTTTTCTTAGGAA
This sequence comes from Picea engelmannii, assembly GCA_009831015.1. Lineage (NCBI taxonomy): Eukaryota > Viridiplantae > Streptophyta > Pinopsida > Pinales > Pinaceae > Picea > Picea engelmannii. The sequence goes on from ML805686.1 coordinate 133,206, forward strand.
ATTGAATGCTATTATATAGATAAGGAAATGAGTGTTGCGAGTAAGCAACTGGTTCCTGTAGTGGAACATACCTATTCTCAATGAAAGAAGGTGCATGCAAGATATGGACACTCGGGGGAATGTTTCCTCATAGGGTACAAGGTGTCAATATGCAAAGGATATAAACAAGGCTCTACTTGGATGATGATGCAAATTTTTGAGATAATAGGCTTGTAATGAAAAAGAGGGAACCAGAAATAGGCTCAATACTACAAGCAAGAGAATGAGATGCAATTACAACTTAACTCCAAAGAATGTTGTTTTTAATAAATTTGGTCCTCTTGGTTTGAAAAAGGGTTAAGCTTACACCAATTAGACGTCCTTTCAAATCCAATTTATGAGTGTGAAAGAGAAAAGTTCACTCGACAATCTTTTCGCTTTTTGAGAGAGTAAAAAAATATCTTAAACCAAACTCATGGGAGTCTCAAGGTAAAGATCAACATGCTTATGATTAAGTAATGAGGCTCGAATGCAAAGTCATATTAGTTATAAGGCACTCCCAGTCCTACGGAAAAATCTCTGCATGGGCACAAAATGGAAAAGAGGTTCTAACTAGGAAACCCATATTCGGTAAGTCTCTACCATTCAATAATGACACTTCTAGTAGCATAAAGAAGGGTTCGTGTTGCCAAAAAATGGGTTCGTACCTAAGGCATATGAATTGCAGTTATAGGATAATGCAAGTATGCAAAATGGAGTGACGACCTATCCTATATGCTCAGTAAAAGAAAATACTTGCCAAAGTCATGAATGGGAAAAATGATGCTAGAAACCACAAGAATCCCTGGAAAAAACTACCAAAGCCAACTCCTTCCACTGCATGATTAGTCGACTAGTCCAAAATATTAGTGAAAACTATGTAAAGTGGGTAAATTTTGTCTATAAATAGTGAAAATAACCAATTTTACTATACCATTTGTTTTTTTTACCCAAATAATGAATTTTGGACCAAATTTCCATCGATCTACAACTGTCGATTGTGGGAGCTATGATTGATGGAATCGACAACCATCTAGACCAAGTAATACTTCTTTCCTTTCTCTTCATTTCTGTTGGTTTAAAATTTTAATTAAGGCTTCATTTTTTTAGTATTTCAAGGTGTAAATTAGAAACAAGGGTGCATGTGGGCTATAATTTACTGGGTCACATATACACAACCCTGTATGCGACTATTATCAAAACATATCATGTATATGCATCCCTATATGCGACTGTGTAAAGTGAATCTCGTGTACAAGTTCATGAGTTGAATTTTTTAAATGACATTGACTCAAATTTTGATTTTAAACTTGTAGGATGGTGCTAGAGTGGAGATAAAGAGAGAACCACGAGGTTGATGTTGTATAAGAAAGAGATCCAGGGGCCCAAATGGCATTAAGAAAATGTGGGATATATAAATTTTGGGCTCTCAAAGGAATGAGGGCTCAAGTGATACTTTTTCAGATGTTGGTGAACTACTGGGATCCAGATACAGAGGCCTTCAACCTCAATGGGAAACCATTTAGGATTGAAGTGGAGGAAATATACTTTCTAACAGGATTATCACGTCGAGGTGAGGTGGTGAACCTCAAATCTCAGGGAGTTATGAGTGGCATGAATATACATGAATACATAGCCACTCACTGCGTTGCAGGGACCGAGAAGGTAGGGAGCCAACTCCTGATCAGAGAGATCAACGAACCGAGCCTCAATATCATTGTCCTAGTGTTGGCACAGATCCCAGGTTCGAACTCATTTCATCAAGAATCAAGTTCAATTATGTTCTGCTGAGTGGAGGGCTTGCGAACCATGGTTTACGACTGGTGCACCTCACCATTTTTCAACATGAAGAGCTAGCTGACAGACTACACACATGTTAGGAACCAAATACCAAGATAGCATAGAAAAACCTTACAATAAGTACTCAACGACTTGAAAAAAATATAATTTTAGATAATAAACCTCTTCGAGGGGGAAACCTCCTTATAAACCAATAGATTTCCAAATACAAGATGATTCCAAATGAAAAGGTATCCTTGGTATATATAGGAGACTAAGACGTACAATTACAACTAATGGACCCAAGACAACATAAATAAAATAACATTATTAATGTAATATGCCCTAATTAAGGGGTAATGTGCCACTATTTAGGGATTAACATGCCCCTCCCATTCAAACAAGTGTTGTCCGCAATGCTTGAATAATTTTGGATGCTTTTGTATAAAAGACTCATCTTCCCAAGTGGAATCTTCAACAGGTAGTTTCCTCCACTTAATGAGATACTCTGAAATGGATCTATTCCTCAACTAGCGAATTCTTGTGTCAGTGATAGCTTCAGGATCCAATATTATTTTTACTTCCTCATCAAGTTCTAGAAATATAGTTTGAATTGGGATCTTGTCGGCTATAACCTTCTTTAAGAATGAAACATGAAAAACTGGGTGTACTCGTGAAGATACAGGAAACTCCAACTTGTATTCCATAGTACCAATATTTTGCAACACCTTATAAGGTCCATCGTACTTTGGTGATAATTTATTATCCTTCTTGGCTTGCTTGAGGGACATCTGTTTGTATGATTGTAGTCTTAAAAACACCCAATCCCCTACTTCAAAACTTCTTTCACTACGATGTTGATCGACTTGTTGTTTCATGCGATTCTGTGCCATGGTCAGGTTGTCCTTTAAGATTTGGAGAACTTGTTGTTGATGCTCGATGTGATCTTCCACTGTTTGAACCTTAGAATTTTATTTTAGATAAGAAGTGATGTAAGGAGGGTGGTATCCATAGAGTGCCATAAATGGTGTCATTTTTGTTGCAGTATGAAAAGAAGTGTTATACCATCATTCTGCCAAGGGTAACCATTTGTACCATTGTGTTTGTTTATCAAAGATAAAGCAACGAAGGTATCCTTCAGACATTTTTTCACTATCTCAGTTTGTTCATAAGATTGAGGATGATAGGATGAGCTATGAGCCAATTGAGTACCCAATCAAGAAAATAATTCTGTCCAAAAATGTCTACTAAAGATGGGATCTTTGTCACTTACAATAATTTTTAGGCTTCCATGTAGCTTTTGAACTATATCCATGAATGCAGTGGAAACTATATTGCCTTTGAAGGGATGAGAGAGTGCAGAAAAGTGTGCATACTTGGTTAGTCTATCAACAATCAGCATGATGACACTCTTTCCTTCATATTTTGGTAACCCTGTGATGAAATCCACGGAAACCTCCTCCCAACGTTGACTTGGGATGGATAATGGTTGTTAAATACCCGGGGTATTAATTGTTTCCACCTTATTTTGTTGGAAAACCAAAAATTCCACCACAAACCTTTGAGGATCAATTTTAAGGCCATACCAAAAAAATTCCTTCTTGACCCTATGGTAGGTTTTCAAAAATCCCAAGTGCCCTCGTACCAGAGAGGTGTGCAATTCCAATAATACCTTTTGTTTGAGTTGGGAGTTCTTACATAAATATAAGTGATATTTGTACCATAGTGAATCATTTTTCCATGTAAATGTATCTAATGCACTGGAATCATGCTGCACCTTTGAATGAGAGTCATTCTTCCATTCATCCCTTGCTTCTATTATCCAATCGGGTTGGATGATGGAGATAACACAGAAAAAGGCCTCACCATCTTCATCCTTTCTTGAGAGTGCATCTGCCACAACATTTTTCTTCCCTTTTTTATAGATGATTTCGAAATCATAACACAATATCTTGGTCACACATTTTTGTTCTTCTGAAGATCGTCTTTGTTCCAAGAAGTATTTAATACTATCATGATCTATTTTGACCTTGAAGTTCTTACCTATTACGTAAGGGAACCATTTCTTCAATGCATGTATTATTTCCATAATTTCCTTCTCATAAATGTGTTTGTGTAAGTCATTTCCCTTGAGTGGCCGACTTTCAAAAGAAAGGGGTATTCCTTCTTGCATTGGAACAACACCAATGTCATTTCCCAAGGCATCACTTTCCACAATAAAGGTTTTTGTGAAGTCTGGTTTGGTCAATACATGATCTTTTCACATCACCTCTTTAAGTTGTTCAAAAGTTTGAGTTTCCATCGGAGTCCATGAAAATGCATCCTTCTTATTTAATTATGTTAAAGGTGTTTCTATTCTTCCATAGTTCCGAACAAACTTGGTGTAGTAATCTGTCAAACCCAAAATTCCTTTAAGATTATTCAATGTTTTGGGAATTGACCAGTCCATCATGGACTTAATATTGTTAGGGTTTGCCTTGACACCTTCATGAGATACAATATGACCCAAATACTCTACCTCCTTCACCCCAAAGAAACATTTGGATGGTTTGGCATATAGTTGTTGTTGCTTTAGTAGTTGTAGCACCTTGTCAACATGTCGCACATGATCCTCCCAAGAATTTCTATAGATTAGTATATCTTCAAAAAATACTAACACAAATTTTTGAAGGAAGGGCTTGAAAATGGAATTCATCAACCCTTGGAATGTGGAAGATGCATTTGTAAGGCCAAAAGGCATGACCAAAAATTCATAATGGCCTTCATGAGTTCGAAATGTTGTTTTTGGGATATCTACTTCCTTCATTCTAATCTGATGATACCCTGAACGAAGATCCAACTTTGTGAAATAGATTGCTCCATGTAGTTCATTTAGAAATTCATCAATGACGAGAATGGGAAACTTATCTTTAATAGTGATATTATTGAGCTCTCTATAATCTGGACACATATGCCATGAGCTGTCTTTCTTGAGTACCATTACCACCGATGCAAAGTAAGAACTTTGGCTAGGTTTAATAATACCATACTCTAACATTTGTTCCACCATATGCTCAATTTAACTCTTCTGGGCATAAGGGTATCTGTAAGGTCGGATGTTAGGAGGAACACTCCCATGAATTAGGTGAATAGCATGATTATGATTTCGAGTGGGTGGAAGACCTTTGGGAATATATTCAAATACTTTGGAATGATTATCAATGATCCCTTGGAGATATAGGAGAACATATGGATTAGATGTTTGAACATCTAGTGAGCATAGTTGTGAAATTACACCATGATGCCCATTTTTCAATAATTTTTTCATGTCATTAGATCTTATCACCTTATTGGGTTTCCCTGCGATACCCCTTAACTCAATTTATTTTCCGTCCAATGAAAATTTCATGAAAATTTCTTGAAAATTAAAATCCATTGTTCCTAATGATTATAACCATTGGATTCCTAGTATGACATCAACACCACCCATCGGTATAAAAATCATTGGACTATTCATTACATATTCCCCCATAGCAAGATTGATCTTATTTCATTTTCCTGATCAATTGATAGTTCCTCCATCTGCAATCATTACTTGAAACCCTCGTGCTGGATATACAAAGCAATTGAGATCTTTAACTAATTTATAGTGAATGAAATTGTGAGTACTACCAGAATCAATTAGTACTATTACCTTTTTCTTTTTTATATATCCTTCGATATTGATGTTTTGAGGAGTGCTAATTCGAGCCAATGCATTACATGATATCGTGGGAGTCAACTCTTCAAAATAAATCACTTCTATGTTTTCATCTTGAGATAGTTCTTGTTCTTTTTCTTCTTCACGTTCACAATCTATGTAGAATAATTGCTTCTCACCACACTTATGTCCCTTACTGTAATTTTTGTCACAATTAAAGAATAAACATTTTTCTTTTCTTTCCTCCAATTGTTGAGGTGCCAACCTTGTAGGTTGAGGTGTTTTAGAATATAGAACACTATTCTCTTGATATATGTTAGGAGTGTTCCTTCTAATATCCATAGTCATATTTTTACTTTCAGCATTTCTTGCCACCCTGAATGCATTGATTAGGTTCTAAATATAAAGAATCAATTCATACCTATTGTGTATGTGGCACATCATGTAGATCAAAGAATTGCTCCATATTAAGTATCCATGTGATTGTATCCTTTCCATCAAACTTCCTCATATCGATCTTAGGAAAGTGGTTGGTCTTCAACCCAAAGTTGAAGTTTCTCCATTCTTGATTCATCTTTCTTTTGTCCTCATCATGAATTTCATGGGATACATTTTCACTTTCAGGTTTTCTCTCTATTAGATTCTTTTTCAATCCTTCCATGATATCCCTTCTTAAATACTCCATCTTAGTATCCATTATTTCCTCCAACTTAGCTTCAGTTGAATCCATCATCCCTTGTAGTTCATCATTTTTTACTGTCTTCTTTTGTAAATCATTTATGTATCTGCACATTTCTTCACCTTAATCAAGAGTCCAAGTAGGATTGTCTGGAGGTTTAATTGGTGTAGAATTTTCCTCTTTTGGTGGCATGTTGGCCAAGTATAACTTTTGAATATTGATTTTGATGTGGTTCTGCTAGACGATATTTATTCTGTTGTATCTCCAAAATTTCGGCCCTTATGTGTTTGAAAAAATATTTTTGCAGCTCTTTGATACGTCTTCTCTGCAATGCCACAAGTCTGATCAAAATTGGATGTGCCAAGTGGAAGTTACGGTAACTTCCCCACACCTTGCTGAATTTCTTCCTTTCCAAGAGAGCGTCCTTGTAAAGCATGCCAAGATCACAATATATGATATTTGATTCTGAAACTTGTACCAGAGATACTATTAACTTTCCACTATCTAATGAAACTAGTATAAATTAATTTAGATACTCAATGAAGAATATATCATTGTTTTAACCAAAATAAGTTGATAACTTATATGAATAACCTTTAGATTTTAGGGTTTGAAATTGTACAGAAAAAAATTTATAGTGAAAATTTTAAGATGACTAAATTCAGGATGATTCTAGAACCCTATTTTACATAGGCTATATCTTTGAAAGTATAAGGCCTTAAGAGCTGAAATTTTAACCCCACGTACCTTGACCTGTCTACTAAATATCCTCCAAGGGGTTTCTTCTGAAACACTGTAGAAAAAGGTAATAGAAAAAATACCAAGTTGTCTAAGATGTAGCAGCGAAACCCAAAGACCTTGAGCTCTGATACCAAATGTTAGGAACTAAATACCAAGATAGCATAGAAAAAGCTCAGAATAAGTAATCAAAGCCTTGAAAAGAGAGAATTTTAGATAATAAGCCTCTTTGAGGGGGCAACTTCCTTATACACTAGATAGATTTCAAAATACAAGATGATTCCAAATGCAAATCTCTCCTTGGTATATATAGGAGACTAGGAGGAACAATTACAACTAATGGACCCAAGATGACATAAATAAAATAACATTACTAATATAATATTCCCTAATTAAGGGGAAATGTGCCACTATTTAGGTCTTAACAAAACAAGGTAGAAAGAGGAACTTTGGGTTTGCGTCTATATTTTGTAGTTTTTTCTTCGAGTGGGTTTGAGGCTTGGCACCTCAAGTCGAGATTGTTCTACATGGACCTCATGATCCATCAATGGAATGATGGATCAAGGTGAATAGGTGATGTATACCCCCTCCTCTGCAAGGGCTATGTGACCTCCCAGTCTAGGATCTTCTCAAGACTGAATCGAAACAGTCTTTGATTCCCTATTGGAACCTCTAAGAAAACAATCCACAAGTATCTATGAAACTTTCGCCTACGTGAACAAGTGCTAAGTGCAAGCCTTTTTCCACATGACCATGCCTTGTGACCACACGCTTATTCGAAAAGGCACATTGTGATTTCTTGTATCAGCTATATGAGTCAACCAACTCTCCATTCTTCAAACTTTCGAGTCCGGAAATTATGACAAGGGTCTAGCGCATGATAGATCCTCCCTTATCCTCCATCCATATGACCCTTCACTATGAACTGGGGCCACTCCATCCGAGTGCGTCGGGATTTCTCTTATCGGGAACTCCCGATGCGATTCACCTCCATTCTCTCGATCCTCTGATACCTGGAATTGTGAAATATTTAGATCAGATCAATGGTCCACACTGGCTCTCCAGTCAACCTTTGTGATTATGTCTTGATTTCACATTTTGCAAATTCTCACAACACGTAACTCCAAATTCCCGATTTACGAATCAACAAAATGTTGATCTGTCGCCATGTGTCCTCTTTCAATGGACAAACTTGATGATTTCAGGATTTCATGTTTCACAATTTCACAAATTTTACTTTGCTTCTTTTGAATCCCTTGGTTTTTCAAAATTTCGATAACTCCTCACAAATAACCAGTGTGCCACTTCTCCGAGATCTAACAGATTGAACTATTTCAGCTCTTTCTGAATGGATATTGACCCTTGATATTATTCAATATTCAAAATTATTTCCTAAAGGATTTCTCCCTCTCAATCCTCCATACTTGTTCTTTCTTCGAACTTCAATTTTCTATCCTACACCTTTGAACGCTTCGACTCTTCAAAAATTAGAAATTTTTCTAAGTATTTCCTCTCGAGGCTTAGAACCACTACTCCTCTAGAGCTTTTTTCTCGCGAGGTAACTTAAATCCTTGACTCCTCTTCTGAACATTGTAATTCTCAAGACTTTGAGGACCTTCAAAGTATTAAAGGCTTTGACGTCTTGTCTGCTATCTCTTCTAAGCTTGAGACTTGAAACAAGCCTTTCTTTAACGCTTGATTTCACTCTTCCTCCTAAGTTTTGGAACTTCTGAATTGAAATTTATTTTCGAATAAATCTCTTTATCCTATGCAATGCACATCTTGCAAAGAAAACAAAGTATTTAGTAACTCTGACTGCTATCTCCTACACGTATGTTCCTTCAATGTATTCAACAACCTTGAGACTCCTTCTTGAATGTACAATTATTCTGGTATACCCTCCTGGCATGTTCTTCCTAAATTCAACACAGAACACAGATGTGCAATCTTTGCACTAGCTCACAGAGTTTCAAGACTCTGTTGTGCACTCTTTTCACAGCCTAAAGAACCCAGAAATAACTCAACAACTCTCAAATACTAAGAAGTCTATCTTAATCCTACAGATGAAAGTTAACATATAAATCTACAATATATGTTGACATACAAATATTAGTCAAAGAATACAGATAACATAAATACACATCATATGCAGGAAAAACTGTTTTTCTTTATATTAAGATCAATGTTTGTTTACAATTGTGTACAAGAATGGACTATCATAGAGTCTCAGTTCTTTTCTTCCTCTTGTTACTCTATCACTATTCTTCTCTAATCTAATCTAATGTAAAAAAAAACTCTCGATACAAAAGATATCTCTCCTTTTTACAAAAGAGGGATCTAAGAGATTATCCTCTCCACTGCCTTAGTACAATCACTATTTCGTTAAGACACCATAACCTATGACTCATTACATTAAAAAAAGATGTAGACCCGACATGGATCTGAACCTGCTTACAGTCAATTATTCTACTGAACCCATTGTTACAGGATAAATCGGTAGGTGCAGACACTAACTGATCTCCCTAGATCCACCTAGATCCAGAACAAAACACACCAAAACCTGATGCTTTCTTTAAGTTTTAGATATTGAATTTACTAACTAAAGAGGGATAGGTGACATACCATTTAAACGTCGCTTCCTCTCGCCATTGCCAACTTAGCTCTGTTCCAATGCTCATACAATGATGAACATGAAAAAGAATGCAACCAACCAAAGTGATAGTAATAGCATAAACTCAATATAAACTTATGTATGTAATCAAGGAATCATACAATAAAACACAACAAGCTTTATAGGAAAGAATCATATTATTGTATCATATTAAATGTGAAAGAGAGATTACAACCATGGCCTTGATGTCGTAAGGTCCCTTCCAATTGTCCTTTGTTCCCCACACACTTTCACTCCAAGAATTATGAGAACATAGATATGATAATATTCACAATCTATCTTGACAAAATGGCTCATCTAGCCAAGCTAACAATCTCCAAAGCTCAATCCAATCCAAGATCCAAAATCAAAAGCTAAAAAGCTAATCTCATCCAAGCCAACTTTCTCCATGAGAGATCCTCTCCTTTTATAAGCCGAAGAGGATAAGGTGAGGAGGTTAGGATGATCCCACCAAATCATGAAAGTGATCAAGATCCAAACCATTCGGATGCCACCTCCCCATGGAAGTTTCTCCTTCTAGAAGCATCGAGAAGATGCTCGTTTTTCCCACGTATGAGCATTCTCGAACCCTGCTTATAGAGAAACCTGTGAACCTCTCGCAACCCAGCTATGGTGAAGCCTACGAGAATCAGGAATTCTCTCACCCTATCCATAGTGCAACATGTGAAAATCATCTTTAATAGGGTTTTCATAAAGGAAAATGCAACTTATTTTCTCAGGAAAAGTTCTTCTCCCTTCTTTCTTCAGGAACTCAGGCCACTGACCTCTCTGAAGACTATAGACAGGTTTACATCATTAACCGTCATAGGGATGATGAAAATAATGTGTAACAGAGATCCCCCCAAAGTATGAATTTAGAACATAGTGATAGATGAAATACTTTTTCAAGTGCGTGTAGGGAACAAGGAACAATCGATTGAAAACCTACCAACAAACAAGGAAATATAATACAATAATATATCATCACTGAGGTAGGCATTCCCATACTTAGAATATAAATCAATCAAAGCATAAATGCTGACATGCAAATATCCATTTCAAGTAAGACAGGTCATGGCCACCAAACATACATTGTGGATCCATGCCATTATGACTCAAATATGAACAGAGCCACCAAAAATACACGGTGGATCTATGTGTTAAAGATTCAAATTTGAACATAGCCATGAGACATGCAATGTGGATATATGAAACAGTACAAACAAAATATACTCCAACGCAACCTGAATCTATCAGAAAAGATCCAGAGTCTTCATCTCCACTACTCTATAGTATGAATCTAACCATGTGAATACATGTGTCGAAGTTGAACATGGTAGAAACCACTTGATTATTGGTCATTAGTGTATACCATTAACAAGTGTGAGGGAAATCACCATTAATTTCAATGACCCCCAAGGTACACTAGTACAATCCAACGAATTTGAATCAATGAGCTGAGGTCAAACATTTGACAGAATCTATCGATCAGGGGTCAATAATGAAAACCCACTGTCGAAAGCGAGGAAACATACCATTGAGGCATGCAAGTTCCAAGGTACCAATTAGTTTCTAAGTCTAATTCCTGGATAATGAGTTGAAGTCGAAAGGAAAAGACTCATCACAGGAGGGCCTTAATGTATCCCACATCAATGACACGAAACAAGTAACAAGATTTGATGTAGATCATAGTAACCAGTAACTTAGGACTGACTCAGGAATGGGTGACACAATAGAAGGCTTAAGGACTTCATAATTGGCTAACGCAATAGAAGGATTTCTGGGTTGAACTTCTCTTTGAACATATTGATGAAACGACAATTTTCTTAGAAACACTGACTCAACAACATGGATCACAGACCGATTTGTAATCTTATAAAGGAGTATGATCAAGAGACAAGTGGATTTTCCAACCTAGACACAAGGTGAGTGAAAGAGTGTCATGTTCAAAAGCGACTCTTCCATGGAATATAGGTTTAGACATATTTCTTTTCCAATTCCCCCCCCCCCCCACCATTTTTGGTGAGTACCTCTTTATTTTTACGCAAGATTGAGGAGGATAACATATGCTTATAATGTAAGATCAGCCTTTGGATGAGTCCCTTAGAGTATGTTTAACGAACCCTAGGAAGGAGTGGTTTGGTCCCACATGGGCCTTTCAATGTTTGTTTTATGAGTCCAAAGACAGAAAACTCAGGGGTTTTTCATGTTTATAGAGTCTAAAAAACACTTAAAGAGAACTCTCTCAGTTCATTTTTTGTAAATTAGCCTAATGAGACCGAAAAAGAGATAAACTATTGCTCAACAAACGTTTTCTTCAAATACTTTAACGAGTGTGAAAAGAACAAGATCGCTCGGCAATCTTTTCATGTTTAGAGAGTCTAAAAAGAGCTTAAAGGGAACTCCAGTGGGTTCCTTTTTCATATAACCTTTACGAGTCTGAAAAATTGATAAAAGTATACTTGGTTACATTCTCATTGATTTATGAGCATGATAAATAACAAAGACTAAGCTCGGTAACTTATTATCATGTATTTACGAGCATGAGAAAGAACAAAGAATAAGCTCGGAATTGTTTTTATTTTTACGTAGGCTTTAAAACAAAACAAAACTATGCTTGGACCTGGTTTCATTTTTACACAAGCTTGAACCAGAGGAAACTATGCTTGAGGTAAGTGGTTTCATTTTTACACAAGCTGGAACCATAGAAAACTATGCTTGGACTTCCCAATGCATAACACAAGGATGGTTGGTACTTAGCCCCCAGCTTAAGAAGCTAGAGGCTCAACTTCAACATGAAGTCCATAGGCTGAGGCAAATGCCCCCCAAGCTTCATTTCATCCAACTGCAAAGGAGAATTAAATGAAGCTTCAAATACTATATGAAGGACTTGACTCAAATAGAGAGGGGGAAAACTATTTCATTTTTTAACGAGCTTGGCACAGAAACAAGAACTATGCTCATAACGTCTATTTCATTTTTTCAATGAGGTGGCCATAGAGATGAAAAAACTATTTTCGTAAGTGATTTCATTTTTTAATGAGCTTGAAATTAGAAAACTATGCTCAAGTCTGGTTTCATTTTTTATCGAGATTGAAATCAGAAAATCATGCTCATATACCTTTGTTTCATTTTTTAACGAGGTTGCCTCAGAGACTCAAAACTATCCTCAGAGTTTCTCTTCTTGATCATGGATTCCAAGAGGACAATTCTCCAGAATGACACCATGTCAAGGGACAAAACTCAGTCATGGCTTCCAAGAGGTCTTCACTGGAAGGAAGAAGCACACTCTGGAAGGACACCATGTCAAGGGTTGCGACAGGAGTAAAGAGATTAGGCTATAACAACCCTATCGAAGAGATCACCATGTCAAATGCTAGATCTAAGTCATTAGAAGTTGAAGCCATGGGCGACAACGCCACATAATTGACCTGTGGCAGGGGCGATACCATCTGCATATAAGAACCATTTAGGGAGGAAATCTAGTCAGGTTCAATGAATGAAAGTTGATCAACCATCACAACTCGTCCATCGTGAGGGGAAGATATCACATGATAAAGAGTATACACAATAACTTTCATGTCATAGACATAATCTCGCCCAAGGAGTAAAGAGAAATACAAGGGGTCTTGGACTATCATGACATCAATAAAGACAGTTTTCCCTCCCAAAGTTACAGGAAACTGAGGAAGGGTCCCTAAAGGTCGACCATTTCTTCTGTTAAAAGATAACAAATTCTGCGTAACTGGGGCAAGCTAAGGACAACCCAAAGCTTGCCAAGCAAAAGAGGACAAAATGCTAATGGACGCACCTTCATCTATCAACATTTGAGGAACGTCCTGACCACAAACTTGCATTGTAATCTGGAAAGGAATGTGAGAGGGAAGATGAGGTCCAGTTAGCACACCCCAATTAAAAAGGATGGCCTCATTACTTGGAGGGGGTTTCAAAAGAGAAAGAGGAATACCCCCCGACATGGCAGAGTTTGTATCAATGAGAAAAACATGGGCAGTATCGGGTTTACCCTCGAGTGGGAGAGTAGGATCGATCGATGGAGATATCAGCTCGACCACTTGGGTTTCATTCTCCAAGGGGAGAATGGGGTCGACATGTGGAAATGGATCGACCACTTGGGTTTCACTCTCTAAAGGGAGAGTGGGATCGACCGAGGATGGGATCGAATCAACCACTTTGTTAACATTCTCTAAAGGGAGAGTGGGATCGACTGAAGATGGGATCAGATTAACCACTTTGTCAACTAGTTCAATTAAGGATGTGTCTAGATTGACGACATGATCAATTGGATTGACCGGCGACGGGTCCGGAGTGATCATTCCATCAACTACAGGGGGGTTGAGAGAAAACTTATGATAAGCAGCTAGAAGTTGAGGCTGTGAAACAATCATGTCTTCCATTAATTTCGAGGCTTTTTCCATACAAGGGAAAAGGTGATTTAGATGACTCCCTTTGCATAACATACATAGGAACTTGACTCTACTTTTCTTCTTCCCAACGGTATCATGACTAGTTAAAGGGAGGTCATCAGCCTGTTGTTCATAGGCTGACGACATGGGTTTGTCAGGGTGTGTATACCATACTTCTATAACCTTAGATAGACCAGGGAAATCCTTAAGAAGATGGCTACCCTTACAAAGACTAGAAGGGTACTTGGGCTTATGTGTTGTTTGGGTGATCTTGACATCATCAACACTCCCATCACGATTAACAGTAACTGGTTGTTTTCCAACATGTTTGATAGTGGTTGGAAGTTTGGATACTTGCTTATTTTTCTTCTTCTTATTCTTTCATTTCTTCTTCTTCTTATCCACCAAGTTACTAGCTTGAGATATTTCACTCGGCGAAGAAGATGAAATGGAAGAAGATCTTGCAAATGAAGATGATGAAGAATATCTTATTGGTGAAGATAGTGAAGGATCAACATGAGGTTGATGTTCTTGGGGGAAAGTGCTTACTACTGAAGCACTTACTACATTCAGGATTACCTGAGTAGAAAACAACCATATTCGTAATCCAATTGTGAGACCCGGAAGGCTCAAAGTAGCGATGTGAGGAGGTCCAATGTTTCCATAAGAAGGAAAAACAAAAGGTTCCCTTGGAGTAGGGGTTCCTTCATTGGTCATTTCGAGAACTGATGCCATTAAAACAAAGATCCAACCTAGAGTCTTCTAGGGAAAACAAACAACACACACTAAAAATCTAGTAAGCAAGCAAGCAAACAAAACCTTCTCATAATGATCTCACTAGTTGGTGATGAAATCCAATGTCGTGGGAACAAACTAAGAAGGGGATGAGATACAGCGGGTGGAAAAGTTATATTGATGACCTTCTTAACAGACTTACACCCCGGTGCAAGTTTCCACACATAAACGTGGGTAAACCCTCCAAGGAGCCCGAGTGAGTTTGGCCAACGTCGATTCCAGGTACCATGAAGACTTACCCCTCCACAATCACCTCGTGTAAAGAACCTAAAGAGATAGGCCACTAAGGCTACCAATTACTACAATAATGCCTGGGGAAATAGTCGACAGTCCGATCCATGTGCAAAGGCATGGTATCTAGCCTGAAATCAACTTGAAAAGCTTCCACTTATAATTGTGGGTATACCTTCAAGCGACCCCCATAATATGCACAATCTCTATACCAAGACCAACAAAGCAGGGTGAGTAACTCTGTCAGTATTAATGCGACCTTGTGATTGACCCTTGTGTGAGAAGGGATTCCCAGGACAAAATGTAGTAAGTGGATTTAACTCTCCCTATCACAAGATACTATGTTTGTTTACAGCTTTGGAAAGTTATCTTTCACACCTATTCCAAAGCCCTACAACTAATCTAATGTAGTTTTTCTACCAGAAAATATAAAAATGTCTAATCAAGTTTTATAAGAACTTTACTTTTAAGGCTGTTGTTACTCAAAAGGAAGATGGTTGGACAATATGGTGTTTTGACCAACTCGAAATTTATGCAAATATATGAAGATGCAATCTTTTCATTTCGATAAAAGCTATGCTACGAGAAGGAGAAAACATTTATCATTCCCAGATGCACAATGTCCCAAAATCATAAAAAAACACATCAATATCAATATCTTTAAGAAATGAGCAAAATAGACTGTACACCAATACACGATTCATGCCCCCCCAGCCATGAGGGGGAATTTTTTTTAGAACTTAAGACCAAAAAATGCCAAGAATCATGCAATTTTGCTACATCAAATGCAAGGATGCCCCCAATCTAATATAAAGAAAGAAATTAAATCTTTTTGTTTCAAAATTTTCACGAAAAGCAATAATGAACTTTCTTAAAACAAAGAAACCGAAACTAAAACTTTTCTTTTAAAGTGAACTATTTAGAAGAAATCTGATCTTTCCCTAAACAATTCTAAATAAAACACATGCGTTGTAATTGAAAGACACTCAAAGCAAGAGACCAGTCCTTCAAAACCAAACAAAGAAAAGATGGCTAAAAGCAACTCAAAGAATGTCAAGCAGACTATAAACAGACAAATATAGGCTTCAAAAGTTCAATCCAGCTGATGAAAGAAAAAATGGGCATCAAAAGATAAAAAGACCCAATCCAAAAAAATTTACAAACGAGTTCGTAGCCTAGTAGTGGGGTGCAATATGAAAATTAGGCATTTTCGTAGTCTAGACACAGGTAGGGTGCGAGAAGGTCACACTGGATTGAACAATGGGGTGCAAAAATCAATGGTGTTCATAGGCTCTAGACAGGTACAATGCGAGACTGTTTGTAATCAAAGATATTTTGGAAAATGGACAAAAAATCTAAGTGAACTTTCAGATCCAGAGAGTTTGTATGGATATCTCACAGACTTAGAGACCAGAAATCAAGGAATCAAAGAAAGGGAAACTAGACTAACTAGGAAACAATCCATTCCCCAGTTGATTCACCAATTTTGTTACAGGATAAATCGGTAGGTGCGGACACTAACTGATCTCCCTAGATCCACCTAGATCTAGAACAAAACACACCAGAACATGACGCTTTCCTTAAGTTTTAGATATTGAATTTACTAACTAAAGAGGGATAGATGACATACCATTTAAACGTCGCTTCCTCTCACCATTGCAACTTAGCTCCGTTGCAACACTCATACAATGATGAACATGCAAAATAACGCAACCAACCAAAGTGACAGTAATAACATAAATTCAATATAAACCTATGTATGTGATCAAGGAATCATATAATAAAACACAACAAGCTTTATAGGAAATAATCATATTACTGTATCATATTAAATGTGAAAGAGAGATTACAACCATGGCCTTGATATCGTAAGGTCCCTTCCAACTGTCCTCCGTTCCCCAGACACTTCCACTCCAAGAATTATGAGAGCATAGATATGATAATATTCACAATCTATCTTGACAAAATGGCTCATCTAGCCAAGCTAACAATCTCCAAAGCTCAATCCAATCCAAGCTCCAAAATCAAAATCTCAAAAGCTAATCTCATCCAAGCCAAATTTCTCCATGAGAGATCCTCTCCTTTTATAAGCTAAAGAGGATAAGGTGAGGAGGTTAGGATGATCCCACAATCATGAAAGCGAGCAAGATCCAAACCATTCGGATGCCACCTAACCATGGAAGTTTCTCCTTCTAGAAGCATCAAGAAGATGTTTGTTTTCCGATGTATGAGCATTCTCGCACCCTGCTTATAGAGCAACCTGCAAAACTCTTGCAACCCAGCTATGGTGCAGCCTACGTGAATCAGGCATTCTCGCACCCTAGCCATAGTGCAACATGCATAAATCATCTTTAATAGGGTTTTCATAAAGGAAAATGCAACTTCTTTTCTTAGAAAAAGTTCTTCTCCCTTCTTTCTTCAGTAACTCAAACCACTGATCCCTCTAAAGACTACAGACAAGTTTATATCATTAACGGTCATAGGGATGACGAAAATAATGTGTAACACCCATCCACACCTGTCCAAAGGCATGGATTTGGAATTTTATCAACCTTACACATAAACTGACATAATTTTATAATTTGAATTTTGGAAATCAGAGGGTCGACGCCTCTCCTTATCTCAAAATGTGTGCTGACGTGTTTTTTTGTTGATGCATTCGTTGAGGTGGAAAGATGATCCTGCATCATGAGGTGGTTGGGGGGTGGTAGGGTACCAACACCCTACAATGACGAGTGTTTCTCCTAGTGGCGTTGGCATGTGATATCTATGGATGACTACCCATATGTAGGAATTGACTTCATAGGAGATCCATACATACCATTACCACTAGGTTCCTCCTACGTAGATATAGGTATGGAAATTTTTAAAATATTTCTTTTTTTTCTATTTTTGTAAAAGAGAAAACAAAAATATTTTTGGAAGATGTCCAGTAATAATTAAAACATGTATGTTACGTAGATGTGGGTCTGCGACGACCATATGGACTCCCATGACACTGGCGGAGGCACCAGGGAGATGAGCCAGTGGGAGAAGACACTGAGAGAGTGCTTAAAAATGTGCATGGAAATCTGTCTCGTTTGATGCAATGAATTCCCACGATTTAAGTTGAGGATCTATCGAAGGCGATGCAATAGAAGGTGGTAGGTGTTCCCCATGTTTGGGTGCAACTCGTTTGGTGTCTCGCAAATGTCATACTATGATTTCATGACACACATCTAGCACCACAGGTGTATATGTCATGGTTATTATATTGATCAGCTGTATATGTATTTTGAGGGTGTGAGCCCCAATTTTGTACTATAACACCATATTTTTTGGAGAAATGAAATATAAAAAACATTGGTCTTCGGCTTTAATTATATTACAATGTGTACATTGGTGAATGTGTTTTATTTAGTTTAGTTATGTGACAAATGCCAATCTAAAACATAATTAGCATATGCATCATATACATAATTAGAACTTCGAGGTATGTTATTATAAGTAATAAAATCAAAATGTCATTCCAAAATTCATACCCGTAGGAATCGTCAGAGTAAACTAGGGTATCACACATGGTAACTATCATTCAACTGACAAACTACTAAACTGGAGTCCAGGCGAACTTCTAAAGAACAAATACCATGTGAAAATACATAAAAAAAAACCTCTATAATGATGCTATATTCACATTATTTTTTGATGGCCCTAGACAAACACCACCTGAATACACCATTTGACCCTCGGATGAGTAAACAACCCAAGAAACAGAAGCTAAGTTATTTGTATGATGGCTGACATCATCTACGAATCCTAATTAAACTGAAGACTCCATTGACATATTCCATCCAAGGGAAAACTCAATAAGCAAGCCGATGATGAAAGGGGAAAACATATATACACTAAGATACACTATTATACAAAGAGTTACACCCAATATTGGGGTTCAAGCATAATATATTTTCAATTAGAGTCCATTTCTGGGCTCAACCAACATAATCCCTTCATAATCTTCTAATTTGTAGGCTCCTTTTTCTAAGACACGTTGTACAATATAAGGACTATGCCACATGGGGTTGAACTTTCCTACCCCCAATGGTTCCTTAGCTTGCTCATACAAGAGGACCAAGTCACCCTCAACATACTACCGAGGACAGATGGACTTATCATATTGGACCTTGACATGTCATTTATTTGCTTCGATAGTCATAGAGGCATCTCAACGTTGCTCATCTAGACTCTCTAGGTGTACGAGACATTGTTCGAGATCAAAAGTGTCAGGTAGGATCTTAATTTCCAACCTAAGAGAAGGTATTTCACATTCAATAAGTAGGATCGATTCCACACCATGTACTAACTGAAAAGGAGAAAAACCGGTGGAAATACTAACCAAGGTTCAGTATGCCCAAAGTGTTGGGTAAAGCATGAGATGCCAGTCAGACTTGATCTAGCTAACAATTTTCTGAAAAATGGTCTTGAAAGACTTGTTCAAGGCCTCTACTTGTCCATTTTCCTTGGGATAGTAATAGAAATAATGACCATGTTTAAACTTGAGTTTTGATGCTAACACTTTCATCATTTTGTTTTGAAAGTGACTTCCATGATTAGTGAGAATCTCACTCAGGATTCCATATCGGGCTATAATTTGATTGAACGTGAAAAATGCAGCCATATTACCATTATATTTAATTGTAGGCATGGCCTTAGACCACTTAGTAAAGTATTCTACGACCACGATAATATGTTGATTCCCCCTAGTCGAAGTTGGGTTGCAATCCACAAAATCCACCCCCTACTTAGTGAAGGGACTAATGGTAATGACTGGGTGAAGGGGGGATGGATGTGAGTGCATCTTCTGAGTGAAAGCCTAGAAAGGGTGACACTTCTTGACCGCTTTGACACAATCTTTAAAAATAGATGACCAAAAATAACTAGCTCGCAAAATCTTTTGGGTTTTCGCAAGCCCAGATAGATGACCACCACAAGCCCCACTATGACAGACATTAATAATGGACTCAACCTCATCATGATTCAAGCAACGATGAAAGATATTTTCTATACCTCAACAACAATAATGTAGTTCTTAGCTTGATATCATATGTGTCATCAATCATCTCTCGAAAGGTGTTGAGAGAATTTCAATGTTTGAATATAGATCAAAATGTCTCCATACCAAAGGTCCGAAGATGAGACAAGGAAAATGTGTTCCTTCGCAAATGAATTGACATGAATAACATCCTCATCTAACCAAGGGAATTCATATATTAACTTCAAAAAAACTACTGACTTCTTATATTTTTTCGAAGAAAAATCAAGATCAAACTCTTGCAATATGACAATCCATTTATTATATTTTCCCCCTATGATACGCCTAGTAAGGATGTATTGAAATGTATTGACTTTAGCAACTACGGTAGTTTTTTAAACTAATTTATAGTTTCATAACCTTTGAACCATGTGTACGAAAGCTGAAGCTAGCTTCTCAGCATGAGAGTACTTGAGTTCAGGGTCGACTAAGATATTAATGACGTGCTCATGGAGCTCATCATCCTCCTAAACCAAAACCATACCAATCATCCCTTCGGACGCGGCGATATAAAGAAAGTAATCTCTATTGTAGTATGGAGGCTTCAACAGAGGTGTCGATACCAAGGATTTCCTAATAGCATCAAAGGATTCCTAGGCTCGTTCATCCCATATAAATAGAGTGTCCTTATTTAAGAGATGCATGAAACCCTTATTAATATTGGCATAGTTTACTATAAACCGACGTAAGAATTTAGCTTTACCCTATAAACCTTGAAGTTGATGAATATTGTGCGGGGGAGGAAATAAAAGTATTTCATCAACCTTTAAAGGATCCACCATGATCCCAGTCTCAGAGACTAAGAATCCTAAAAGATGAGCCAACCTAACACAAAAGATGCACTTATGAGGCTTTAAACAAATGCGATAATAACGACATCTCTCAAAAACGAGATGAAGGTGGGTATATTGATCCACTCTCTTACGAGAGTGAGCAGTGATATCATCGAGATAAGCTTCAACTACATTCTTGATATCATGAAAGGTGAAGGTCATGGCTCGTTGGAAGGTTTCTCCATTGTTTTTAAGGCCAAAAGGCATTTTCCATTACGCGAAATTACCCCAAGGACAAATGAATTTAGAATTATGTTGATCCTCGGGTTTAATCTTAATTTGGTTATATCCTAAAAATCCATCCATAAACGAAAATACCTCGCTTCCCGCACACTCATTGATAATCTGGCCAATGAAAGGTGTAGGGAAGTTATCTTTAGGACAAGCATTATTTAGGTCTCAAAAATCCATACACACATGGATGGTTCCTTGCTTCTTATTCACACTAATTGGGTTGGACACCCATTCAGTCAAGGGAACCGGGTAGATAAAACCTGCATTAAGCAGTTTCTCCACCTTTGCCTTAATAGTAGGGGCCTTCCTAGGATTAACAACTCTAAGTCATTGCTGAACAAGTTTAGCATCTAGGTAGGTTTTAATATCATATTAGACAATTCAAGGGTTGATTCCTGACATCTCCTCATATGACCAAGTGAATACATCATGGAATTCCTTGAAGAGTTCGATGTAGATATGAATTTATTCAGGAGAACAATATGCACCGATATATACATTTTCAACTTTACCAGGAATATGAGAGATATCGATCATGACGGTGGAATAAATACTCGCCATGTTTCCTTCAGCATAAATGCCATGCGTATCAAGTGGAACTACGATGTGACTGACTATCTCACTCAAGGTAGATTTAAAATCATCTTGTTCGATTCTAGCAAGCTCTAGGAGGAAGTAAGAGTGATGATGCATATCATCACATGGCATATCAAAACCGTTCATGGCCTCTAGGATCTCTTCATCTGAGGGAAAAGTATCATCGAGGAAATAATGTGAGCAAGACAATGAATTGGCCCATACGGTCTTAAGAATAGGATCCTCCTCGTATGTCTGCGAGGAGACGGGATCTGGGTCAGCAAAAGAGTCAAGAACATCCTGATATGTTATCTTTGTCACTGACAGTGGCATCGCCATTCCAATATGTGACTGACCTTCACAAGATGAGGTTGAGGAAAGTAGGGTCCAAGGATCATTAAAATATGAAGTGAGAAAAGGAACATACCTCATTGATGAAGAAGACCTACTGGACATGGCATAGATATGATGAATTGGTGCCACAAAATAAAAGGTACCCATAAGGGATGAATACATTCCAACACCAATATCCTAAGTTGTCGGCTGAGAATTTTCAATCATGGGGATCGAAGGTCCAACTGATGCATTGGAGCTAGCATGCGCAAAGGATGACTAATCGATCGTCACGATTTTCCCATCGTGAGGAAAACATAAAGTATGAAAAAAGGGAAACATAAATACAGTCATAATGTAAGTCCAGTTACACCTTAGTAATACGTTATAGTCAAGGGGTGCATCAACCACCTCGACATATACCTCCATCGTCTTCCCACCAAACTGGACCAGAAAGGTAGGAATAATACCATGGGGATGGAAAGAACAACCATCAAAAGTGGTCAACATGGTCGAAGAATGAGAGAGGGTTGGAGAGACAATGGTTTTCCAACGGGTTAGGAACATCACACATGTTGCAACGCCTTCATCAATAATAGTACATTTGATGGTATACTTTGAGTAATCCACATGGATTTGGAAGGCCACATGGTAAGGCAAGTGAGGCTTCACATCCATGACATAAAAATTGATAACCTTAGAGCCACAGGGGTCTAGAGATCCTAACAAAAATAACAAGGAATTTCTTTGTGAAGGACATATCTGGAGTATCTCCAAAGCCAACATCATGCAAGGGATTTGACCCAGATCCTCAATAGTAGAGTAGTTCTGGGAATCTCTATCATTAGATTTGTGGGTAGAGAGTTTGAGTACTTCGTTCAAAATATGAGGTGGGGGCCCTTTTTTTCGATTTGTAAAGGCATCTCCGAAGGAGGGGGGGACTCTAGACCTGGAACAACCTATGAAGAAATGTAGTTGTGAGACTGAGTGACTACATTAATCTGAGACTTGAACATATTGATGCCTAGATAGTCACTGTCTTGTGTCAATGCATTTGGACTCCCACTTTCCACATTTCTGGCATTAGAGGAGCTCGAGGCCATGTGTTGATTATGTGGAAAAGGATTGGTCAACACAATGGGTGGTAAAGATAAAATCCTTGCAGCTTCCTCGAGTTTGGGGCACAAGTGGGTAAGGTGATCATCAATACAAAGCTTACAAGGGAATTTCACCTTCTACTTCTCTTTCTTTCCCTCACCACCATTAACTTTCAATATTTCATTGTTAGCATTGTCCTTGGGTTTATTATCATTATTCCCTCCACCCTTACAATTGTTACCATGCCCTTTCCTTTTATTCCCTTCTGGTTGTTTGTTACCATTCGGGTTGGTCTACGATTGCACAGAATGTACATCTGTTGACTGAGTGGGAGTGAAGGAAACAGACAAAGATTTTCCTCTTACAAACTGGTTTAGAGACAACTCTTTAAGTTGGATTGTCACCAAGTCTGTATATTTGAAATTTATAGAGCCTATAATGTCATTGGCATGAGGCCCGATATTTTTCCTAGGGTCATAGT
Source organism: Picea engelmannii (assembly GCA_009831015.1). Classification (NCBI taxonomy): domain Eukaryota; kingdom Viridiplantae; phylum Streptophyta; class Pinopsida; order Pinales; family Pinaceae; genus Picea; species Picea engelmannii. Next base: position 156,822 of record ML805686.1, read on the forward strand.
TTGACCTTGGTGTGTCGGGAAGAATTTTGTATAACGTCCCAGACTGAGAATATATGATATCTAACTGCTAGGCTTTGAAAATTGCTTCCTCTTTAAATGTTACCCCAAATGTAGGGACATCCTTCAAAATATAAGGCAGTAGATACTTAATAAAACATTTCAACAAAAACTCTGGAGGAATGTAGGCTTTGATCAACCTCTTTCTTCTACGCCACTCTTGGATGTGATCCGAGATATGGGTGGCTTTGTCTTGGTGGAGGGTCAATAAAAGTTTTATGGAAGCATTGTAATGAACTAGAAATTGGAAGTGGTTGAGGAAAACTAGAAAAATATAATTAAAATTCCCATACATCCCCCCAAGTATCTCTATATACCATTTCGCTCCAACCCCCATGAGGGTGCGTTGAAATAATATTAAATGAATGGAATCATCGTTAAGGGAATTGGAAAAGAACCAAAGATGAAAAGTAGTGGCATGATCACCATGATCCTCACCAATCTTTCCCACAAATTTTGGAATATCCAAAGGAATATTGGTAGGGATTGGGGGCCATGTCAGGTCATGACGCACCAAGTCATTCATTAATATTGATAAGTATGGAAAATTGAGCATGGATAGAAAAGGGAGACGGGGTTGCAACATCTAGCCCTAAGCTCCTGGGAAAGATTATTGTTGGTGAATCACAACACATACAGGGTTATGGTATGCACCATGGCCATATATAAATTGTAAAAACCCCCTTTGAAATGATTCATAAAGGGTTGGTTGAGCACCATTCCATTAGGAATGTTGTTAGGAGGATTGTAAATATCCCCCCCAGTCAGAGTATCTCGAGGTTGGTGGTTTCCCAAAGTGTGAAACTGACCTCCTCTGGGTGGTAATCCATAGGATAGAGGTGGATTCGTCATGCCAAATGTGTTGGTCGGAATCGATGTGGAGGAGGTAGGTGTAAAGGATGGAACATAAGCAACATCTTTTCCACCTCGTTGATTACTCCATCTAGGAGCATTAAGACTAGGATTATACCCAGGGTGAAAAGGAGGTAGGATTCCAACCATAGTAGTCATTTGGGTAATATGAGCACCACCAAACTAGAGTGGAATATGCAGAGGAGCCATGCCCCCAAGTCCAATACTAGTATTCGGATTAGACACTAGAAAGGAGGATGAAAATTGTGATGTGAAATTTGGCATACTGTAAGAAAAAGGGCTAGAGGCCATAGGGATGGACTGAGTATTGTAGCCCAACATGTTATCACATAAAATTGTTAGAGTCTTGTGAATTTGAGGTTTTTTTCATAAGTCTTTAGTTTTTCTTGTCTCTCCTCCTTTTGTGGACCTAATCGTAGGGTCTTTTCCTTTCGTCTTATAGTTTTTCTCCTTTTTTCCTACCTAAGAGGTGTCGACCCTAAGCCTTTATGTTTTCTCTAAGGTCAATCACTTATCTCTCTTTACCTCTGTCACTAATCCTCTTATTTTCTCGAGCCCTCAGACAATCATCCAAGTATTTTTTTATAGAGGCTACATCCATAAGCAAAAGTGAAACACTTAGAGCGATCTGATATGGACTTGAATCAAGTGAGCAAGCAAGTTCAGTTTGGCGGAGGAAATTTCATTTCGAAGTTCAGAGATTAACGACAAATTATGAGCATGGGAATCAGGAGTTTGGAACGTTGTTGAAGTTATTTGTAAAATATCTGAATCCTTGAAACATGAAATCAATAAGATCTTTTTGATCTAGAAGGATGTGTGGTACCAGATCTGAATTGCAGAGGAAGTCATTTCGGGAAAATTGAAGTGAGAAAATCCAACGCCCCGAGTACCAAAATCTCGATGGCCCGAGGTCCCAAAATTCTAATATCCATCTGGGTTGTCCAATCAAAGGGGATGAGTGGCACCTTATCCAAGAGATCGTGATTTCACGACTTAGAGGTTTGAGTATGGAGTACAATGAGATCTCGCGAAATGTGAAATCGCGACGCGCCTGGGAGTTGCGCCCATGATCATATGGAAGTAAGTCCATAAAGAAAGGGAAAGCACCTGTCGAACAACGAGCAACTGAGATTGTTTAAGGAAATGACTGTGGCTGTCAAATCCAAAGTAAGTCTGACCGTCAATCCAGACGGGTCGTTTTGTGGGATTGAGCATCAGAATATTTGAAATCAAGGGGACTGAAGACTCCTGAAATGCAAGATCTCGAAATTTCATGTGGGATATGCATAAGGTCATGGCCCGTGATCGCAAGGAGTGATGGATAGGAGCTGTGCCAGGGGCCAAAATCACTCATCTTGGTCTCATCATAATATATGCGTGGTTTCGAGGTGTCGAGCTTGTCTTGGAGGAGTCGTGAACGTATCCTGGAACATTCATGGGTGTCAGGCTCCATCCTGATCCCAATGAAAGTAGTTAATGGAAATGGGGGAGGTTGTTGAAACCTCGTCTCACCCCATAAATGGAAATCATGGAAAGATGGTCGTGTAGGTAGACTGTCACCCAAAATTTCCCCTGTCACTGGATTCTCCTGCAAATCCCATACTAATTTGAGATCACGTCTGATAGAAGAATGCAAGTATAGACTGATAGAAGAATATGCATAAAAAAAAAATTGATTGTAGTGGCTAGGTCACGCTCTTGGTGGTGGCAACTGTTCTGAGTATAAATACGCAAATTTGATATTTTTTTATGGTCGATGGTTGATCTAAGCTCTCTTATTGTAAAATTTTAATGAAGCCTTTGGTTCTCTGGTTATGTTTTTCCATTTGAGACTTCTTTTTTAATGAAAGTAAACTTTCTTATCATCTCTTTTTCTTTTGATATTGAAGACTCAACCATGGGTGATCCAGTCGATTTGTTGTGACTATATTGTAATGTAGGTTTGATTGCAATATTGTTATGACATTTTCAGTTTCCTGAAGTTTTGGGTTCAAGAGGGTCTTGTATTAAAATATTTTCCTCCTTAGGCTGCTAGAAGACCCAATGTCCATAGAAGACCTCTAAATTTCCTCATGATTTCTTCCTCCTATTCACCTTTAATAAAAACTACCGACTGAAGTTAAACTAAGACCTCACCTATTTGTGCATATCAGTCCAGTTTTCTGAGTTAAGATGATATCATCTCGAGTCTACGCCCATTTGACCTCTTTAAAAACCAAACTGTGACATAAAACTCTGATGGGTACTGGGCTTACCTTCGACGCAATTTGGAGGTGACTTCTAGTGCCAACATTTCTAGCGTTATTGTTGGGGACGAATTGAAGATTTTCCTTGGGATAGAATGACAAAGCTTATTGACTCTGAAGGTGCATTAGAACTCAGTACCATTGAATATTGTAACTTTCACCTGGTGAATCCACTGTCTAGCGACTCCACTGGTTCGACTCCACTATTTCAACTGGCTCTAAAAGGTATGCACATGAGGTATCACCCACAACTGCCTCTAGCCACGCTTGAAGCTGACTCAGAGAAAACTAGCAGAAAAGGAAAGACCCCTCAATAAGGTACTTTAGTTTTCGAACCAGGTGATTCTCGTAATTTCCATCATCCTCCCTCTGAAACTCCATTAGTTGCTTCTCATACTCCTATTATATCTTCAGTTGGAGTTTCTAGAACCTTGAATTTTGGGATTTTTCCTATTGTTTTATCTTCCCCTGGCCTTGGTTTGGAAGGATAAAGTTTTGACACCCCCATCTCCCCTGAAGTTGTTCCCTGGATCAGAACCAGGACCTTAGAATATTTCCCCACTCCATGTTTTACTATCCCTTCCCCTATCAGAGTCACTATAGGAGAAGCCACTTTTCCTGCCAACACTGCTACCATTTTCCCCAGATGTACATTTCCAATCTCACCTATCTAAACTCCATCTCCACCTGCTTCTCCTCATGTTCACACTCCAATGGTAGGACAAAATCCCACCAGAACCAGAATGGAAGCTATAATAGCTGATAGGTATGCCCCTCTTGTTTTTCCTCGGCCTTTGAATTCCCTCCTAGCGGATGGATACCTTAAGAAGTTACCTAAGTTCATGGGTGAGGGAAACATAATTGCATAAGCAGATCTTGAAGCATTTTATAGTTTTACAAATAATCATTTCATATTTTATGAATATGTATGGATGAGGATATTTGTTCATAGCCTCGATGGTGAAGCTAGGAAGTGGTTTAGGGCCTTGCCACCTCGATCCATTGGCGTAATTGAAGCCCTATATGAATTGATGCCATAGATCCTCAAGTTGATGAACTTACTAAATTAGTAAAATCTATGTCTACTGAGATGGACAAGTTGAAGCTTGAAGGAAGACGGAAATATAGAAATCCACAAAATGTTGATAACAGAGGTAACTTCAGGAGACCTAACAACGCTCCTCAAATTATTCCAAGAGAGCAGAGGAATGAAGATATAAATGATCAGAACATCCATATCCCTCTCCAAAATAATCTTGTTACAAATGATGAAGGTGAGGATGAGGGCTTTGATCCTGAAATCCACTTTCTTGGATACACCTCCTCCTTTCCACATTGATTTAATCTCCATATGAGGAATCTCTCATGGACAACCAGCTTAATGAGTTGAGTAAGGGATATAAGGCCAATAGCATTCCAAACATATATAATATGAGGTCCAAGAAGAAATAAGGAAATCCCAATGTTCCTCAGCAGCCTACCAAAGCATAGAAGACTGCTAAAGATACAGTAGACAACAACAAAGGTAAGAAGGTGCAAGCACCCTCTCCAGTAACTAAAGTTATTGTTCTAGAAGTGAAGGAGATTTTGAATCCCTCTCCCTTTTTCAATTTTGATCATGAAATACAAAAACTTAGAATCCCTGTCCCCCTTTCAGAACTAGTCAAGCATGAATATTTCAAAACGAGACTCTCTAAGCTATTGCAGTCTGAACCTAAGTCTCATCCCACAGACTCAGTCAATTTGCAAGATGAAAAACTAGCTGTCATATTAGGACCTCTGGTAGAAGATAGAGATGATTCCTCCCCTCCCTTCTAGACTTCATTGAACATCCATGATAAGGTGTTGCATAACTTCTTAATGGATTCAGGAGCATCCCATAATCCTATGCCTAAGATTGTCATGGAAGAACTCAAGCTGGAAGTCACAAAAACCTACCACAACCTATATTCTTTTGATTATAGGAAGGTGAAATGCCTTGGGTTTATTAAATACCTAGTTGTGTGTTACACATCAAAATCACTCACTTCAATAGTGTCGCAAGTGTCATCATTACAAGTGTTGTAAGTGTCTCATATTGCCCACAAGTGTTGCATCTTGACCACAAGTGTCACAAGTGTTGCAAACATCATACTTCCATATTGCCTATGTCGTGCCTCTAACGACATCATAAGGACACTTAAGACACCTCAAAGAATGGTTTTGAAGAGGAGAAATCACTTGATAAGGAGTACAAGCCCTTTTCCACTGCAAAAACTACTTAAAAATGATTTTTGGAAGGCAACGCTCCCCTAACCACTGTCAAGGAGTGTCGACACTCCCTATCCTTCTTTGGGGGAGCATTGAAACTCTTTGTGCACCCTTTTGGGGGAGCACTACCCTCCCTGAGCAAATTTTTGTTTATTGAGATAAATCAGGGAAGAATCCCCTCAGTCTCTGAAGTTGGTTGGATTTGAATATGAGTTCAAGGCATGATCTTAGAGAAGATCCACAACTGAAGGAGAGGAATCCTCAACTTATCCCAAAGATCTCTCAAGTGGTTGGGCCTCTCCAAGATTATATAAGGAGGCCTTCTCATGGTACATGATACATGAAAAGATTGGAGGTATGAAACCTATGATCTCATAGGAAACATACAGTACAGATGGATGGAGATTGAGAATGACACCAAACTTATGATCCCATAAGTGAGATTCCATTGAATCATAATCAATGTAGATTACTTGAGCAAAGGGGTTGGACAAGGAGAGATGGAAGAAGATGTTGCACCTTCATCAGAGGATTGCAAGTACTCTTCATTTGTTCTCATCAATATACATACATTCTTGGCCTTTTTCTTTCAAGTTTATGTTTGTTCCACATGAATTTGTCTTCAGTAGAGAGATTTGTATTTGAGCTAATCTCGGTATAATAGGAAGCTTGTTGTATCATTGTTTGTTCTACAGGTCCTATCGAGGAGCTTGGGATTGAAGCTCAACTTGGACTTTGCGAGGAAAAACATCGTTAACAAGTTACAGATTTTTCTTCTTCCTCTTCATATATTAGCTTAATTAGATCTAAAATAATGTCAGTGACCAATGATAACACCCTTTCTGTCTTGGTTTTAGGGGTCTAGATACCAAGAGGGAATCTGGTTGTCCACTGGAGGATTCTCCTGTAATAGAAATTAACGACTACACTAGGGAGGGACCTTTGAATTTTTTCCTTCCTAGATCTTGATTTCCTTTGCTCATTTTGATCTTATTCATAATATGTCTTTTATTGTTAGATTTTTTTATTGACCCTTCACTTCATCCCATACACTTTGGATTTCTGAACTCGCTTGAATTTTTGGATTTTTGAGTATTTCTCTAAAATTTTTGAATCCTAGCGCTCCCCTTCCCTTGCTATCAAAGTGTTGGTTCTCCATGTTGGCTTTACACAGAGTGTTGGAATGCTCTGTGCCCCTTACACCAGAGCGTTTCCCTCTTTCTGTTAAAGATCTTGCAGGAGTTTAGTCTCTGAATCCATTTTTTCCTGTTTGCATTTGCTTAGAGTTCTCATCACTTAAGTGTATCTTTGTTTGGATCTCCAAAAAATTTGTTTCTAAGATTTCATGATGCTTTGTTTGGGTTTATGACATATTTTTCTTCCTTACTTTGAATAACTCTTTGTCTTTGACGATTTAGAGTCAATTTGTCGTTTTCTTCTCATTTATCTGACTGAGTGAAATTTTTTTGTAAGGATATTCAAAGATATTTTTCACCATTCAATTTTATATTTGAGGTATTTCTCCCAATAATTTCTTGGTTGTTCATCATCCAACAACCTTCTCCTACCTTCACTAGAAAATTCCCCAATTTTCAAGCATTATGGTTTTTTTTTGTGCATTTTTGGGCATTTTTTGAGTTTATGGGAGCACCAACGCCCCCCTGTAGGCCATATTAGGGTGGTAGAACTCCCCTGCAGTGCTTTAGGGAGCGCTTAAAACACTCTGTGCACCCTTTTGAGGGAGAACTGGTCTCTTTTTTAGGGGTTTTTGCCTTCTTTTGCTTAGTTTTTGCAGCCTATTCGGCAGAGGTCTTTACCTAGCCTATGTGGTTGGTTTGTGAAGTTGTTAGGATTGGTTATTGATTATTTATGATGATTTTCACTCTCTTTTGTCTTGATTGGAGTTTCAAACCTCTTTCAGAAATGTACAATTTTCTTTTCTAGTTGCATTTTTGTCGAGACAGTTTTGAGTGGTCTCTCTTTCTCCCTATCGTTTCTTGGATTCTTCTCTATATTTTGTTGTACTCCTTGGATGCTTGTTGGTTTTAGGATCCTTGACTGAGTTATTGTTAGAAAAATATTCTACTTGTTTTCTTTTAGTTCTCATTGTTTTGAATGCATTATTGTTTTTGGGTTATAAAACTAGCTTGCATTTGAAGTAGCAGAATTGCATGTTTTTGACATTTTGAGACATTGTGCATCTGAAACGATGAATGTTTTCTCCTTATCATAGCATAGTATTCATAGAAATGAAAAGATTTCATATTCATCTCTTTTCATAACTTTCAAGTCGGTCAAAACAACATATTGTCCACGCCATTTTCCTTTTGAGTAACAACAACTTTAAAAATCAAGCTCTAAACTAAAATTTATTAGACATTTTTACATTTTCTGGTAGAAAACCTACATTAGATTAGTTGTAGGGGTTTGGAATAGGTGTGAAAGATAACTTTCCAAAGCTGAAAAAAAACATAGGATCTTGTGTTAGGGAGCAGTGAAATCCAATTGCTACATTTTGTCCTGGGAAGCCCTTCTCACACAAGGGTCAATCACGAGGTCGCATTAAGACTGGCAGAGTTACTCACCTTGATTTGTTGGTCTTGGTGTAGAGATTATGCGTATTATGGGGGTTGCTTGAAGGTATACCCACAATGATGTGTGGAAGCCTTTCAAGTTGATTTCGGGCTAGATGCCCTACCCTTGCATGTGGATCAGACTGTTGACTATTTCCCCAGGCATCACTGTTGTATTTAGTAACCTTAGTGGCCTATCTCTTTAGGGTATTTAAACAAGGTGACTATGGAGGGGCATGTATTCATGGTACCTGGAATCGATGTTGGCCAGACTCACTCGAGCTCCTTAGAGGGTATACCCACGATTATATGTGAGAGCTTGCACCAGGGTTGAAGTCAGTTAATCAGGTTGTCAATGTAACTTTTCCACCCACTCTATCTCAGCCCCTTCTTACTTTGTTCCCACAATGTTGGATTTCGTCACCAACTAGTGTTCTCATTGTGAGAAGGTTTTGTTTGCTTGCTTGCTTACTAGATTTTTTAGAGTGTGATGTTTGTTTTCCCTAGCAGAATCTAGGTTTGATCTTTTTGTTTATGGCATGATTTCCCAAAATGACCAATGAAGGAACCCCTTTGTCAGGGGAACCCTTTGTTTTTCCTTCTTATGGAAACGTTGGTCCTCCTTACATCGCTACTTTGATCCTTCCAGGTCTCACAATTGGGTTACTGGTATGGTTTTTTTCCACTCCGGTGATCTCGAATGCAAGGTCTTCAGATGTAGGGACACCACCCACACATCAACCTCATGTCGACCTTTCTCCTTATTCACCTAGTGAAATCTCTCAAGCGAGTAGCCAGATTGATAAGAAGAAGAAGAAGAAATAAAAAGGGACCAAGCCTCCAACTACATCAAATGTTGGATCTAAGCAACTAGTTACTGTTAATAATACTAGGAGTGTTGATAAGGTAGATAAGGTTAAAATGAAGAATCTGAAACCCAAATTCCCTTGCAGTATTTGTAAGGGTGACCATTTTCTAAGGGATTGCCCTGGTATTCCCAAGGTCTTAGAAATGTGTTCTTCCATGTCATTGGCCCCTACTGGTCATGCTGATGATACCCCATCAACTAGTGACATTAAAGTTGGTAAGAAGAAGACAACTGTCAAATTCCCTTTCATGTTATGCAAAGGTGATCATTATTCTCACCTTTGTCCTCATATGGACAAGGATTCTTCTCTTTTGGAAAAAATTCAACCTCTAAAAGGTTATCATACGCTTTCCCCCAACCCATGTTTAGTTTATGGAATGGTCAATCCGGTTCCATACCTAGTAAATCCAGTTGATCAGGTGGTCAATCTAGTTTCATCCTCAGTTGCACCACTCACCAAAGTATTTGATCCAGTTCTATCATCAATCAACCCCAATTTTCATTTGGAAAGTGAAACCGAAGTGACTGATCCAATTTCATCATCGATCAGCCCCACTTTTCATCTAGAAATTGAAACCCAAGTGACTGATCCAGTCCTGTCATTGGTCAGTCCCACCCTTCATCCAAAGAGTGTCAAAGTGGTTGCCCTGGTTACTTCATCGGTCAATCCCACTCCTCCTCTGATGCGTGCTAAAGTGACTGATCCAATTCCTTCCTCAATCAGTCCCACCCTTCATCCAAAGAGTGCCAAATTGGTTTCTCTGGTGACTTCATTGGTCAATACCACTCTTCCTATGATGAGTTCCAAAGTGGTTTCTACAGTGACTTCATCAGTCAATCCCACTCCTCCTATGACGAGTGCCAAAGTGGTTTCTCTGATTACATCATCAGTCAATCCCACTCTTCCTATGATGAGTGCCAAAGTGGTTGCTCCAGTTAGATTGTCGGTCAATCCCACTCTTCCTCTGAAGAGTGCCAAGGTGGTCGATCCAATCTCATCATCGATCGATCCTACTCTCCCACTAGAGAGTAAACTTGATTCTACCCATGTTTGTCTCATATATACAGGATCTACCATGTTGGGGAGCATTCCTCCTTCTCCTACGAAAACCCCTCCAAGTAATGAGGCCATCCTTTTTGATTGGGGTGTGCTAACTAGACCTCGTCTTCTCTCTCACATTCCTTTCAAGATTACAGTAAAGGTTTGTGGTCGGGACGTTCCTCATACGCTGATAGATGAAGGTTCATCCTTTAGTATTTTATCCTCTATTGATTGGCAAGCTTTGGGTTATCTTAAGCTTGTGCCATTTACCCATACTCTTTTCTCTTTCAATAGAAGAACCCGTCACCCTTTATGGATCCTTCCTTAATTTTCAATAACTTTGGGAGGGAAAACGATCTTTATTGATGTTATGGTAGTCCAGGACCCCTTGGATTTCGATTTACTCATTGGGCGAGATTATGTCTATGCCATGAAAGCTATTTTTTCCACTTTTTCCATGTGATGTCTTTCCCGCACGATGGAATAATGGTGAATATTGATCAACTTTCATTTGTTGTCCCTCACTTGACCATCAACCCAATGACCTCCCTAAATAGGCTTTCTATGCAGTCGGTATCACCCCTACCATAGGTCAATTATGTGGCACTGTCTCCCATGAATTAAACTTCAAATGACTTAGATCCGGTAGTTGACATGGTGATATCTTCATTAGGGCTATTGAAGCGTGATATACTTACCCCTGTCATGGCCCTCGACATGTGTTCCTTCCAGAGAATTCTTCTTCCTTCCAATGAAGATCTCTTGGAAGCCATGACCGAGTTTTGTCCTTTGACATGGTTTTCTTCTAGAGAATTATCCTCTTAGAAGCCATAATAAAGAAGAGGTCACAAGCATAGCTTCTCTTCTCCGTGGCAAGCTTGTTAAAAAATGAAACAGAGGTTACAAGCATAATTTCTCTTCTCTGTGGAAAGATCGTTAAAAAATGAAACAAAGGCTACAAGCATAGTTTCTCTTTTCTATGGAAAGATCGTTAAAAAATGAAACAAAATCCATGAGCATAGTTTCTCTTCTCTATGGCAAGCTTGTTAAAAAATGAAATAGAGGCTATGAGCATAGTTTTTCCTCTCTGTAGCAAGATCGTTAAAAAATGAAACAGAAATCTAGGGATTGAACCTAGAGCCTTGAGCATAGTTCTTGTCTTGTGTCAAGCTCATTAAAAAACGAAACAGTCACCTCTCCTGTCAGGTCGAGTCTTTTTCTAGATCTCATAGATGTGGAGTCGAGTATTTCATTAGGTTTCATATTTGAACCTTCATTTCATCCACATGTATCCTTTTTCTCCATCTAGTACATAAATTGATGACAACCTGAAAGTTTATGAATTAATTGAAGCTTGGGGGGGCATGCCTCCAGCCTTTGATGATCATTCTGGAGTTAAGCCACTAGATTTCAAGCTCATGGTAGAGTATCGATCTTAGTCTTTGTTCTTTCTCATGCTCGTAAATACGTGAGAATGTAACCGAGTAGAATTTTATCAATTTCTCAGATTCGTAAAGGATATAAAAAAAACAGAACCCCTTGGAGTCATCTTTAAGATATTTTTAGACTCTCTAAACATGAAACGATTGTCGAGTGATCTTGCTTCCTTTCCCACTCGTTAAAAGGTTTGAAAGGGCGTATTTCGAGTGATAATTTATCTCTTTTTCGGCCTCGCGAGACTAATATTACGAAAAAGGACCACATTGGAGTCGTCTTTAAGTCATTTTTAGACTCTCTAAAAATGAAAAACAACTGAGTTTACCTTCTATGGACTCGTTAAAAAAATCATACATTGAAGGGCCCATATGGGACCAAACCCTTACTTCTTCTAGTTCATTAAACAAAGGAAGAGGGACTTACTAAAGGTGAGTTATATCTAGCATGCGTTACCCTCCTTGAGCTCATTAAACCAAAAATAGGTACTCGTCTATCTGGATGAGGGAAAAAATTGAAAGAAGAAAGCCGAGAATATTTTGAGAACTTTACTAGTGACCTTACAGTCGCCCTTGAACATGACATTTTATCTTTGCACACATTTCAATCTATTGAACCTCTACATTGAACCATTCCTTTGAGTTTCCATACTCCTTTGGGTCACCCGACATAAGTCACAGTATGCATTACATTATCAATTTTTGGTCCCTGTCAAGTTTCTGCTATCATGCCTCAGTGTTCAAGGGAAGTATCTGCCTTGAGATTCAACCATCACAAATATCATGTTTCAATACCCATGTTAGTCCATGTTCATTTGATATACTAATTTACATCTCTCTATTAGTTTTGTGTCATTGATGGGGGATACATCAAGGCCCTCCTTCGACGAGTCTATTCCTGTCGACTTCAACACAATATCTAGGAGCTAGACTTAGAAACTAGTTAGTACTTTGGGACCTGCATGCCTCAATGGCAAGCCTCCTCACTCTGATAGTAGATTTACATCATTGAACTCTGATCAGATGATTCCATATATGTTCTACTTCAGCTCATTGATTCACATTCGTTGGAATGTACTAGATTACCTTGGGAATCATTGACATCAATGGTGATCTCCCTTGCGCTTGTTAACGGTTTACCTTATTGACCAGTAATCAAGTGGTTTCTGCCATGTTCAACATCAGAACATATATTCACATGGTTATATTTGTACTACATAGGGATTGGTAAGAATACCCTGGGTTGAGTCATCACTCTGATATATACTTTTCCCAGGTTACGACGGAGTTTCTTTGAACATTGACACATATACTGTAACATAGATCCACTTTGTATTGGACATGGCTATGTCTTGTCGTCTCATAGATCCACTGTGTATTCTTCATGGCTACGATCAATTCAGGTCATAGGAGTATATATCCACATTGTATCTTTAGTGGCTATAGATTTTTGTCAATATAATTATGGATCTGCAGTGTATTCTATGGTGGCCATACCTGAAAAAGTCTTTATCACACAAGCATAGGTATGCATGCCTTGGGTTTGAAACATGTCATAATATTTATTTGATGGTTTTGTGTAGATTTTTCTAGCCTCTCTTCATCCATATCCTTGCTCGAAAAAGTATACAAAGTACTTCAGTCATCATCGTATTATGACTTCGCACTTTGGGGGGAAATCGGTTACACATCAAAATCACTCACTTCAAGATTATCGCAAGTGTTGTCATTACAAGTGTTGTACATGTCGCATCTTGTCTGCAAGTGTCACATATTGACTACAAGTGTCGCAAAAATCACACTACCATATTGCCTATTTCGTGCCTCTAACGACATCATAAGGACACTTAAGACACCTCAAAGACTGGTTTTGAAGAGGAGAAATCACTTGACAAGGAGTACAATCCTTTTTCCACTGAAAAAAATACTTAAAAATAATTTTTGGAAGGAAAATCTCCCCTACCCACTATCAGGGAGCACAGGCACTCCCTAGCCTTCTTTGGGGGAGCGTTGAAATGCTCTATGCACCCTTTTTGGGGAGTGCTACCCTTCCTCAACAAATTTTGGTTTGTTGAGATAAATCAGGGAAGAATCCCCTAAATCTATGAAGTTGGTTGGATTCGAATATGAGTTCAAGGCATGATCTTAGGGAATATCCACAACTGAAGGAGAGGAATCCTCAACTTATCCAAAATATCTCTCAAGTGGTTGGGCTTCTCCAATCTTATATAAGGAGGCCTTCTCATGGTACATGATACATGAAATGATTGGAGGTATGAAACCTATAATATCATAGGAAACATATAGTACAGATGGATGGAGATTGATAATTACACCAAACTTATGATCCCATAAGTGAGATGCCATTGAAGAATAATCAGTGTATATTACTTGAGCAAAAGGGGTTGGACAAGGAGAGTTGGAAGAAGCTGTTGCACCTTCATCAGAGGATTATAAGTACTCTTCATTTGTTCTCATCAATATACATACATGCTTGGCCTATTTCTTTCAATTTTATCTTTGTTTCACATGAATTTGTCTTTAGTAGATAGATCTGTATTTGAGTTGATCTCGGTAGAATAGGAAGCTTGTTGTATCTTTGTTTTTTCTATAGGACCAATCAAGGATCTTGAGATTGAATCTCAACTTGGACTTTTCGAGGACAAACATCATTAACAAGGTACACATTTTTCTTCTTCATCTTTGTATATTAGCTTAATTAGATCTAAAACAATGTCAGTGACCAATGATAGCACCCTTTCTGTCTTGGTTTTAGGGTTTTAGATACCAAGAGGGAATCCTCTTGTCTGCAGAGTCGCCAATTTCTTTTACAGGAGAATCCTCCTATGGACAAGTGGATTCCCTCTTGGTATATAGACCCCTAAAACCAAGACAGAAAGGGGGCTATCATTGGTCACTGACATTCTTTTAGATCTAATTAAGCTAATATGCAAAGAGGAAGAAAGAAAAATGTGTACCTTGTTAACGAAATTTGTCCTCACAAAGTACATGTTGAGCTTCAATCCAAAGCTCCTCAATAGGTCCTATAGAAAAAACAAAGATACAACAAGCTTCCTATTCTACTGAGATTATCTCAAATACATATCTATCTACTGAAGACAAATTCATGTGGAACAAACATAAACTTGAAAGAAACAGGCAAATCATGTATGTATATTGATGAGAACAAATGAAGAGTACTTGCAATCCTCTGATGAAGGTGCAGCAGCTTCTTCCAACTCTCCTTGTCCAACCCATTTGCTCAATTAATCTACATTGATTATGATTCAATGGAATCTCACTTATGTGATCATAAGTTTGGTTTAATTCTCAATCTCCATCCATCTGTACTATATGTTTCCTATGAGATCATAGGTTTCATACCTCCAATCTTTTCATGTATCATGTACCATGAGAGAGCCTCCTTATATAAGCTTGGAGAGGCCCAACCACTTGAGAGATATTTGGGATAAGTTGAGGATTCCTCTCCTTCAGTTGCGGATCTTCCCTAAGATCATGCCTTGAACTCATATTCAAACCAACTTCAGAGAAAAAGGCGATTCTTCCCTGATTTATCTCAACAAACCAAAATTCACTCAACAAGGGTAGTGCTCCCCCAAAAGGGTGCATAGAGCATTTCAGTGCTCCCCCAAAGAAGGCTAGGGAGTGTCAGCGCTCCCTGAAAATGGGTAGGGGAGTGCTGCCTTCCAAAAATCATTTTTACGTAGTTTTTTCAATGGAAAAAGGCTTGTACTCCTTGTCAAGTGATTTCTCCTCTTTAAAACTAGTCTTTGAGGTGTCGTAAGTGTCCTTATGATGTCGTTAGAGGCATGACATAGGCAATATGGAAGTATGATGTTTGTGACACTTGAGACACTTGTCATCAATATGCGACACTTGTAGACAAGATGTGACACTTACAACACTTGTAATGACAACACTTGCGACACTATTGAAGTGAGTGATTTTGATGTGTAACACCGTGTCCCTGTTCCAACTGCCAATGAAGAGTGTATTCATGGATATCATAGTGGTTGATGTTCCCCCTAAGTTTGGAATGATCCTAGCTATATATTGGATAAAGAGATTGGGGGGGACCTTGCAGATGGACCTTTCATACACCACCATTCCTTTGTTTGAGGGTGAACAAAGGAGACTTTACAGGGAAGCTCAGTTGGCATACATTATTAGTGATGAAGAAAACCCCATGAACCATCCTATTTTTTCTCTTGACATAGATATGGTAGCTATCTTTTTGCAACTCACTGACACTCTTGAAGCCCCTCTTGAAATCAGATAGTAGTCCCTTACTCTCTGTGAAGTTTCTTCTCCGCTTACCTCTGTTTGAAAGATGTTCTTCAATGGAGCCTCTTATAGAGACGGTGTTGGTGCTGGATTAGTCCTTGTTTCACCTATTCAGGAAATTATATCTCTGTCCTACAAGTTAGAATTTGAAACTACCAATAATGTGGCAAAATATGAAGCTCTTGTTTTGGGTTTAAGGGATGCAAAGGACATGGGAGTCGAAGAGATATCAACATTTTGGGATGCTGAGTTGATTTTCCATCAAGTCAAAAATCTCTACCAAGCTAAGCACCCTAGGATAAGAAGTTATAGAAATGAAGTGTGGGACTTTGTTGACAATGTTTTCCTAGCTTTCAACATTTCATTTATTCCAAGAGAAGAAAACATCATGGCTAATTCTCTGGTTGTTTCAACAAGCAATTTCAGAGTCCCTTTGCCACCAAAGCTCAGGTATGACATAGAGGTAAATTACAAACCCTCTATACCTAATAATGTTAAGCATTGGAAAGTATTTGAGGATGATATTGAGATCAAAATATTCCTTGAGACTGTTGATGATTTTTTTGCACTACATATTGATCAAAATCAGGATTCTAAAAGTAATCCTCATGTTGATGTCTTCCTAAACCAAATTGTTAATCACCATATTGTTTAGTTTCCAAGCAATCACATTCTGAAGGGACTAGTTCTATTGGAAATACTATTTGACAAAAACAATGTGGTAGTGAAAGTTAAAGGATCAGCTAATGATGTCGATGTAGCTGAATTCAACATTGGTACAAAGAAAGATCCCAAATTTCTCAAGATGTCAAGAATCTTGTCAAAGAAACAAAAGATCGAGTATGATGAGATGTTAAGAGATATTGTTGATGTGTTTTCCTAGGCTTATGAAGACCTCAAAACATACGACACGAGTGTCATTGAACATAATATCCCATTGAAGGAGAAGGCCAAACCATTCAGGCAGAAATTAAGACAGATAAATCCTATGTTGCTACCTATTATGGAGAAAGAGGTAAAGAAGCTATTGGAAGCCAAAATCATTGTCCCTTTGAGACATTCTAAATGGGTGGCCAACTTGGTCCCACTGAGAAAGAAGAGTGGAGAAATAATACTTTGTGTCGATTGCATAAACCTAAACAAAATCTCAAAGAAGGACAATTACCCTTTTCCAAAGATGGAACAAATATTGTAGAGGGTAATAGGTGCATCCAGGATTTCCATGATTAATGGTTTTTCTGGATACAATCAGATCTCTTTCCTGCCTGGAAACAGAGAAAAAAAAACCTTCACCACTCCTTGGGGCACATTCATGTATGGAAAAATTCCATTTGGATTGATGAACGCAGGAGAAACCTTCCAACAAGCCATGGACATCACCTTCATTGGAGAAAGAAACAAATTTGTGGTCATCTATCTGGATGAAAAAATAGTCTTCTCCAAATTTGATAAAGAACATTGTCAACATCTGAGAAAGGTATTCTCAAAATGCAAAAGGTGTGGTCTCTCCCTAAATCCCAAGAAGTATTTATTTTCCATGCAGGAAGGAAAATTATTGGGACACATTGTATCAGTTGAGGGGGTTAGGATCGATTCAAGCAGGGTAGAAGCTATTCAAGCCTTATCACTTCCCAGATCCAAGAAAGAAGTTCAGTCCTTCCTGGGCAAAATCAATTTTCTGAGAAGGTTTGTTTCAAATTTTGTTGAATTGGTGAAGCATATCACAGCCATGCTCAAGAAAGGGAACGAAGTAAAATGGACTACCCAATCCATAGAATCCTTCAACCAAATAAAGAAGGCACTGAATGAAGCCCCTGTTCTAATCAGTCCTGATTATTCCAAGGATTTTCTGATTTTTTCCTTTGCTTCATTTGATACCAGGGATGATTTTAGGGGCTAAATTTCGCTCATGGGCTAATTTTCCATGGTTTTTCCAAAAACGAGATTCGCTATTTTAAAAATAATTTTCCCAAATTCTATAGGATAAAATTATTTTACCTGAAAAATCGCCAAAATTTTATAAAAACTATATAAAATACTTAGAAATGTGAATATTTTTACAAAAATATCGCCAAACATTTATAGTTGACATATGGAGGATTAGTAAGATTCGCCAAGGTTTCTACATTTTAAAATAAATTTCCATCCTTAAAATCATCCCTGTTTGATACAGTGGTCGTTGTTTTATTACAAAAGGATGATGCAGGGCTGGAGCAACCTATTTCTTTTTTTAGCAGAGCACTAAGAGATGCAGAGGTCATATTGAAATCATGGAGAAGCAGGCCTACACCTTTGTGAAAGAGATTAAAGATTTCAGAGTCTATGTTTTGCATTCAAATATCATTGCATACATTCCTTCATCTTCTGTGAAGGACATTCTCATTCAGCCTGACATAGATGGGAGAAGGAGAAAGTGGATTGCCAAAATTCTTGAATTCGATTTGGAAATAAAACCCACCAAACTAGTTAAATTCCAAGGTTTATCCAAGCTGTTCGCTGAATCTAATTGTAAATATTTGGGGGTTAACTTCATCAACACTTTCTTAGAAAATCAACAAGTTGAGTTGTCTAATAAAATTTCTCAGGACAGCCCTTCATTGGCAGAATGCACCAAGAACAAATATATCATATATTTTCTACAAATGTTGTGACCTCCGAATGGAATGGGGAGGAGCAAGGAAAGATATTTAAAGCTTAAAGAGATTATATATTGACTTATAAACCATGATTTGTATTGGAAATAACCTCTAGGAGTGATTTTGAGATGTTTAGACCCGTAGGAGGCCCAAAGGATTATGTTTGATTTTCATGAAAGCCTATATGGGGGACATTGTTAGAAAAACAGGACCGCGGAGCAATAAAATAAAACAAATGTAGAAACAAAACATAGAAGACACACAATACAAGAGAGACACAGATTTATGTGGTTCACCCAGTGTGGGCTACGTCCACCAGAGAAATTGCCAGGTCCTTCCTTTATTGTTATCCAGCAAATGAAGGGATACAACCTACAACGAAACCCGTTGTAACTTCCTCTTCTTTCTCTCACAGTCTTCTCTCTCAGAATACAATATTCACCACCCTACATAGCCGCGATACATTTCCCTCATAAAAGAGGGTTTCCTTCTAGAGCAAAAAACCCTAACATAATATCTATCATTAGATCTGTGACCTTATAATGAATGGTCTAGATTTACAATGAAATTACAATATACTTTTACAAGGCAATTTTTGCTTCGGGGGCCTGCTTGCCCCCAGACCCCCCAGCTGGGGGGATAGGCCCCCTGGACCCCATAGAGGGGGTACCCTCCCTCTGCACTCCCCCGCGTGGAAGAGTGTACATACTTCTGGGGTGTAAATACTTCATGGGGTATAAACAGGGCTGAAAGTAAAAGACCTATAAATCAGGAATATAATCAGGCTCCACAACCAACAATCTCCCACTTGGAGACTGATCTCAACAAATCCACTACTATTGTATATGCTAGACTCTGAACCTTATTGGACCTAGCAAATTTCTCATTTTCATCTTCATTCTTGAATACCAACTAAAACTGAGCAAGAACTCAGTTTCTCCCTGGTTACTCCCTTTGTTAACATGTCTACGGGATTCTGGCTACTGTGTATCTTTTCCAGCGTCAATTGTCCATCTTCCAAGGTGGATCGTATGAAGTGGTACCTCAACTGTGTATGCTTAGTCTTCGAATGAAAGGTTGAGTTCTTTGTAAGGTGAATGGTACTCTGACTGTCACAATACAACTTGTTGTTCTCCTGCTTCTTTCCCAATTCCTCCATAAACCTTTGTAACCAAATCATCTCTTTACTATCCTCTGTAGCAGCAAAATACTTTGCCTCTATTGTTGAAAGTGAAATAACATTTTGCAATTTTGAAATCCAACTTATTGTTTTTCCACCTATAGTAAAAACATACCCTGTGGTGCTCCTCCTGCTGTCTTTATCACCTACCATATCTGAATCAACATATCCCTATAGAAAAGTGTCTGAACCTCAAAAACATAATGCATGTGTAGTAGTACCTCTCAAATACCTG
>ML805686.1:195263-206683 GCA_009831015.1 Picea engelmannii
ACAGTGAAATATATCCAATCAAGAATGCTCAAGAACATAAGTCTGATACAACATTAGCAATCAGATGATAAACCAGTGATCAAGTATCAACCAAAGATGACGACAATCTAATTAGCGAAAGAAGTGTTTTCACACTTGCAGTTGTGAGAACTAAAAACGAAATTGAATTGGAATTGTCGCAAAAATAAGATGAATGTCCATTAGCACAATGAGACAATGGTTTGTCGTAATACGACAAGGGGTGTAGGCAGCTTTTGAGAGCAATCAAAAAAATTGGGTTGGCTGCCAACAAAATCATATTTTTACTTAAATACGGAACATGTTTTACCTCTTTCAACAATCATTGGTTTCCATTTCGTTGCTTTATTTTTACCTTTCCCATTCCAACAATTTTGCATGGTTTATTATCACCCAAATGAACCTGTCCATAATCACCTTGAACATAATCTAGAAAATGTTTCCTATGGGGTGTGGCATGAAATGAAGCTCCTGAATCTACTACCCAAGACTCATAAATATTATCTACAGAAAAAATCAAAGCTTCTAGTAACACATCACCTGTTACATTTGCTTCCTGATTTCTCTCCTGTTGTCCGTCTCTTTGTTTCTTTGGAGCTCTGCAATCTTTCTTCAGATGTCCTTTCTTCCCACAATTCCAACACTCTATCTTTCCAAGTCTGGATTTGGATCTACCCTTCCTAGAATTTTCGCGGTTTCCTGAGCCCTTTCCTCTATCCTTTTGTCTTCCCCTGTTCTCCATGTTCAATGCATTTCCTGATGTCTCACCTGTTCTTTTCCATCGCATTTCCTCACTAAGGATAACACCAACAACATCATCAAATTTTAAAGTATTTGAACCAGAGAAAAAGTTACTTACAACCATGACCAAGCCATTCCATCTTTCTGGCAATGAGCACAAGATTAGAAGAGCCCTAACCTCATCATCAAAGTCCACTTTTACAGAACTTAGTTGATTAGTAACCGTATTAAATTCATTTAAATGATCTACAACAGACCCACCTTCTGACATCTTCATATTAAATAATCTCTTCATTAGAAATACCTTATTCAACGCCGAGGATTTTTCATACAATTTGGCCAATGCGTCCATCAAACACTTTGTTGTCTTTTCTTTAGAAATATTGAAAGCCACCGACGCTACCAGGCTCAGTCGTATCATTCCTAGAGCCTTTCTGTCAAGAATCTCCCATTCTTTGTCCTTCATGGTCGCCGGCTTCTTTTATACTCCACTCAATGGTAGGAATAGATCCTTCTGATATAAATCATCTTCCATCTTCATCTTCCATAACTGGTAGTTTTGGCTATTAAATTTCTCGACCCTAAACTTTCCATCTTCCGACATTGCTCCCACTCGAACCAGGAACCCTCTTTTCCTGTGAGTTACCTTATGCTCTGATACTAGTTGTTAGAAAAACAGGATCGCGGAGCAATAAAATAAAACAAATGCATAAACAAAACACATAAGACACACAATACAAGAGAGACACAGATTTACGTGGTTCACCTAGTGTGGGCTACGTCCACCAGAGAAATTGTCAGGTCCTTCCTTTATTGTTATCCAACAAATGAAGGGATACAACCTACAACAAAACCCGATGTAACTTCCACTTCTTTCTCTCACAGTATTCTCTCTCAGAATACAATATTCACCACCCACCATAGCCGCGATACATTTCCTCATAAAAGAGGGTTTCCTTCTAGGTCAAAAAACCCTAACATAATCTCTATCGTTAGATCTGCGACCTTATAATGAATAGTCCAGATTTATAATGAAATTACAATATACTTTTACAAGGCAATTTTTTCGTCGGGGGCTTCTCCCTCGAACCCCCGCTGGGGGCCTGCTTTCCCCCAGATCCCCCAGCCAAGGGGATAGGCCCCCCAGACCCCACAAAGGGAGTACCCCCCTTTGCACTCCCCCGCATGGAAGAGTGTACATACTTCTGGGGTGTAAATACTTCATGGGGTATAAACATGGTTGAAAGTAAAAGACCTAAAAATCAGGAAGATAATCAGGCTCCACAACCAACAGACATCACTTCTAGAAAACCACATCCTACAAAATTCTCAGGGCTGGGTACTTCTGGCATACATTTTTCACTAATTTCTGTGCGAAAATCAGGGGTTGTATCAAATGTCGTAAATTCTATGGGAAGCATCAACTCAAGTCTCTGCCATTGAAGCCTGCAGTAGCTTCAGGACCCTTTCAGCAGTGGGGCCTAGATTTTATTGGGGAGATTAATCCTCCTTCGAGTGGTGAGCATAGATGGATCTTGAATACCACCGATTACTTCACCAAATGGATAGAAGCTATCCCCATAAGGAGTACATCTCACGAAGTAATCATTGGTTTTCTTGAAGATATTAAAGTAAGGTTTGGTTGTCCGAAAAGGATTGTCACTGATAATGATGCATCCTTCAAGGTCGAGCCATTAATACAGTTTTATGAGAAGTTTGGATTTTTATTGATGCACTCAACCCCTTACTACCCCCAAGGGAATGAACTGGTAGAGTCCTCTAACAAGAGCCTCATAAAAATTATCAAAAGACTGCTAGAAGACAACAAGAAGGCATGGGATTCAAAGCTCAAGTTTGCTCTGTGGGATGATAGAGTGACAACAAAGAGATCTATGTGCATCTCTCCTTTCCAACTTGTATATGGGACTGAAGAAGTTTTTCCTTCTCATCTTGCCCTACCTGTGGCGAAATTCTTCCAAGACTTCCATGGAGAACCTGACGATATGATCAGAAGAATTCATTAGCTGGTAGAAGTCCAGTAGATTAGAGAGTAGTTGATGGAAATAACACATGGCTGTCAATAGAAAATCAAGCAAGACTTTGACAGGAAAATCAGTAAGGATGATTTCTAGCTGGGGGATCTAGTACTCAAATGGGATGCACCCATACAAGACAAGGGAAAGCATGGTAAATTTGAAGCCCTTTGGATTGGACCCTTCAAAGTTGTTGAGACACTTTCAAATAATACTTACAGGTTGCGGAATTTGGAGGGTAATGAAGTTTTTAGTGGCCCTATAAATGGGCATTTCCTGAAAATGTTTTTTGTTTAGTGTTCGACAACACAGGTATTCCAACAGAGGACAAACACCTTCAGTAACCACTCACATAACCAGATCAAATATCAACACACCAATGTTTTCATGTGGTAAAACCCCTACGAGGAAACATCCAAGGTCACTTGGAGCAGTTTATTAATGCAAAGAAAAAGATTACAAAGAGATTTTACAAGAGAGTTTCTCACAATCGATCATTGGAAAATGACCCTCCATGCTATTTAAATAGATATCATGGACCAATCGGGTGTTAATCCACGGATCAATGGTCATTACGATTGAGGAGAGTATGAACCGTGAGATCACTCTATGTCAGGAATATATCGTGACCATCGGATTTCCTAACTACAAATGCATACTAATACATACTAAAGAAACACACTAGAAAACACACTTTCACCTAACGACACAATAGACCAAGTAGATCTTACTAACTCCTAAGTATCTAAATATCCTAACATCCCCCCCCTAAGAGCAACTTGTGATAGGATTGAAGGATTTACAATAGAAAAAAAATAGGAGAAGGAAGGAGGAATTAGAGCCTATCCCCCCTTAATGAAAACTTCTTGAACTCCTAACATAGATTGAAGTTTGGAAAAATTCTCTTCTATAAGAGACTTTGTGAAAATGTCTACAACTTGATCTTCTATAGGGAAAAATAGCACTTCAATAACTTGATCATGAATGAGATTTCTGATGAAGTGCATCTGTAGCTCGATGTGTTTGCTATGCTGATGTTGAACTGGGTCTTTGGCGAGCTTGATGGCACTCTGATTGTCACACCAAAGGCTGGTCGGATGCTGGTGCTGGAATCCAAACTCTGAAAGGATCTGTCGAAGCCACAGGGCTTCCTAACTTGCATTTACCGCTGCACAGTACTCTGCTTTTTCTGAATAAAGTGCAATAGCCTATTGTTTCTTACAGGCCCAAGTGACAGGTCCTGAACCAAGGCTGAAAACATAACTTGCAGTAGACTTCCGATCATCAGGGTCTCCGGCCCAATCTGAATTACTGAAACCAACCAATAAAAGAGTCCCCCCTGAACTGTAATGTATCCTAAACTGAACTATACCACAAACATAGTGAAGTATCCTTTTATATGCTTTCCAATGGCTTTCATGGGGTGTTTTCATATATTGGGAAACAAGACCAACAACAAAGGAAAGATCAGGATGGGTATGAGTCAAGTATAAGAGGCTACCAACTAACTGACAGTACAGGGTGGCATCAACTTTAGGAGAAGTACATGTGGTAGAAATATTGACTCCAGACTAGAAGGGAGTAGGGGTTGGTTTACAATAGTCCATGTGAAAGCGATGAAGAAGGTCATAAGCATACTTAGACTAGGAAAGAAAAATTCCTTCATTGGTTTGCAAAACTTGGAGGCCAAGGAAATAGTGAAAAAATCCTAAGTCTATCATTTCAAATTTCTTCTTAAGGATGGTTTTCACATGGTTTAAAAGTTTTGAGCCACTACCAGTAAGGATAAGGTCATTAACATAAAGGACAAGGATTATGATATGGATTCCTATTTTCTTGGTATAGACATTAGGATCAGAATGGCGTCTAGAGAATCTAGTGGCAATAAGAAAGCTATCCATTTTGGCATACCAAGCTCGGGGAGATTTCTTGAGACCATAAAGAGATTTCTTGACGCGACAGACAAGGCTAGAGTCATTCTGGACATAGCCAGGAGGTGTTTCCATGTAGATTTATTATTGCAAACCTCCGTGCAAAAAGGAGGATTTAACATCCATCTGATGGACCTCCCATTTATGTGAGGTAGTAAGGGCAAGAACAAGGTGGATGGAATTCATTTTTGCTACAAGGGAAAAGGTTTTATTATATTCAATTCCTTCAACTTGGGAAAATCCTTTGGCAACTAATCGAGCCTTGTGTCTTTCAACACTTCCATCTGATGCATACTTAGTTTTGTAGACCCATTTTCATATAACAAGTTTTCTTCTTTTTGGAAGAGGTACAAGATCCCAAGTATCATTTGCCATTAAATAAAAATACTCTTCATTCATTGTTGTATCCCAATCTGGATGACCTGAAGCTTCTACAAATGTCTCTAGATCATGAGTTTCTGAAACTTGAGCCAAAAGAGAAGAGGCTTGCTAGAACTGTGAACATGTCCGACGTTGATCTGAAGGATCACGGACAAGATCACCAACTGCTTCTTGTGTTGAACAGACCCATCTAGGAAGTGGTGGAACTGGTGTTGGTTTAGGTTCAAAGGACACATCTAGAGGAGGGTGAGTAGGCAGAGGTGGATTTTCATCCTCACTATCATCATATAAATAAGAAACCATATCATAAGAAGGCACAAACATCGAAGATGGCTTGCAGGCCGAAGAAGGCACAATCGTCGAATTAGGCTTGCAGGCCAAGATATTTTCATCAAATTTAACATCTCTTCTAATAATAATTTCATTACAATGTGATTGAAGAAGTCTGTAAACTTTGAGATCTTCAAAATAACCAACAAATATACACTTCTCACTTTTAGGCTGCAAGTCTTTCCTTTTCTCATCAGGAATGTGAGACCATGCTATACTTCCAAATACACGGAAGTGACTTACATCTGGTTTAATTTTAGTCCAAGCTTCTTCTGGTGTTATATTTTTAAGAGCCTTTGTGGGAGTGTAATTTACTATGGAATTTTTACATTTGATGGCTTCCACCCAATACTTTAGACTTAATCCTTTAGATTGGATCATACAATTAGCCATTTCTTTTAATGTGCAGTTATTTCTCTCAGCAACACCATTTTGTTGTGGTGTATATGGAACAGTGTGTTGCATTTGGATTCCCTGTGTAGTGCAGTAGTTTGCAAAATTATTGTTCACATATTTGCCTCCATTATATGTTCTTAACCTTTGAATTTGATGTCCAAATTTGTTTTCTACAATGGCCTTGTAGGCCAAAAACTTGTCAAAAACTTCACTCTTGAGTTTTAAGAAGTAAACCCAAGTATGTCTGGAAAAGTCATCAATGAAAGTTAAGAAATACTTGCACCTAGAAAAAGGAGAAGAAAGTGGACCACACAAATCACTGTGAAGAAGATGCAAAGGCCCCGAGGCATGCCAAGAGGAACATTTGTCAAAATTGTCCCGATGATGTTTGTTGAGAACACAACCAGCACAAACACCATCTATGCATGAAACAAGAGGAAGACCAGTCACCATCTGTTGATTACATAGTTGTTTCAATGAGTGATAGTTTAGATGACCAAGCCTCTTATGCCAAAGTTTTCTCAAGTCATCTCTATGAGCAAAAAAAATGGATGAAAAATATGATGACCCAAAGTTTTCAAAATTGTACAACCTATTAATATCATCAACAATTCTAGTTGCAAGAACATGCTTAGGATCTTTTAGATCCTTGATTACAACTTGGTGAGGTGAAAACTCAATGATTTTACCTTCACCTAAATGAGTGATTTGATATACTAATAGAAGGTTACAAGAAAGACTTGGAACACATAATACATCATTGAAATGACCATTATCTACTTGAACTATTCCAGATCCTACAACATTAAGAGATCTATCATCACCAAAAATTATTTTCTTGGTGTTACATTCATTTAGAGAAGAAAATATGGCTTTATCCTTAGCCATATGATAAGATGCTCCTGAATCAATAAGCCACTCATGAGAAGAAGAAGTAGTAGTAGAATTTGAATTGAAGGAGAAACCAGAAGTAGAAGTGCATGTCTTTGAGAAGAAGAAGTAGAATCAATACTGATGTTGTGCTTCTTCATCGCTGATTCTAAATACGCCATCTTCTTGAAACATTTGGATTCATCATGACCATCTTTATCACAAAAGTTGCAATGTCTGTTAATATTCTTACTTTTATATTTTGCTCCTTTGTCACTAGTAGGAGCTGAAGTTGTCTGAGCAGGTTTGGGACCCTTATGTTGTTTGTTGTTGTCATGAGGATGTTGCTTCTTGGGATACTTGGGTTTATCTTTCTGCTGGGAAACTAAGGCTTTGTTGGAGGGACCTGCAGTGTTGATCACTCCAAATTGTACAAGCTTATCTTCCTCTCAAATCAAAGAAGCACAAAAGGACTCAAGAGTGGGTGTTTTATAAGCTTCTTCCCCTAGAGCCTCTCTTGTGGCATAAGAAGTAGATACAAATATAGAATATGCACTACCTAGATTAGAAAGAATAAGATAGATGTAACGCTCTTCCTCTATATTTATCTTACATTCTTCACATAAAATTCTGAGTGTTTTAAACCTAGATAGATAGTCTCCAAGGAAAGAAAAATCATTTGGACTCAAGGTCATTATTTGATTTTCTAACTGTTGTGCTCAAATAATATTGAGTTTACCAAACACATATTCAATCGTGTTCCAAGCTTCTTTGGGGTCATCAATATCTTGAAGGTGGTACCTTAAATCAGGAGAGATGGAAATTCTTATTATTCCATGTGCTTCATCATTCCTATTATCCCACTTGGATTTATTATCAGCATCAGTGGGTGCTTTTTCCTTTCCCAAAGTAATCTGGTACAAGCCTTTACTTCTTAATAAATCTTCCATATGAGATTTCCATTGGAAGTAGTTGTTGCTGGTAAACAAGACAGTACTTGTAGAATCCATATTAAATATGCAGATAATGTGGATTTAAAACCTAAAACTGATGATCTGGATGGAAAGAGCTCGAAAAGTTATGCGGTTTTAAAAAAAAATGGCACTAAAAACAAACTTTCAATGTTAGAGTTATGTCTTTTTAAAAAAAGGAACAATTGGTAACCAAATGGTCATGTGATTGTGTAAGTTGCTTTATGAAGTGACCCACTTTTATAAAGAGAAGTGGGGATCACTTTTACAATGAAGTTACTTTATAATAGAAAAGTTGCATGCAAAATAAATAACTCTAAAATAAAATATTAAATCTACTTATAGTGATTCACTTTTATACTTTAAGTGAAATACACTTTACAATTTTAGCATGAACATTTTCAAAAAAGGTAACAAAAGAGAGACTTGAACTCAAGACCTCTTACTTAATAAGGCAACTTTTAACCAAATGATCTAGCAAAAAATATTGTAATGTTTAGAAGGAGGATTGGAGTTGTTGTTGTTGTTGTTGAAAATGGCCTTGGAGAGCGTGCTAAAAAAAAACTCTTTTCACACAAGAAAAAATTTTCACTTCTCGATAACAGCAAGGGTTAGATCTTGGTTAGCTTACCTGGAAGATGCACCTTTTCCTATCTGTTTCTGATTTGCTGAGATCACACAGGGTGCCAGGAAAAGAGAATACACAGATCTAAAAGAGTAGCAACCCAGAAATAAATAAAACAAAACCGAAATAAAACCAAAATACTACTCTGCACAAATTTTTAAAAATGTGTATTCAAGCTTTATACCTCCAGATCTGACTGTAATGGCAATATCTTGGGCAAATGAAAACCTTTTCAAGTGAAACGAAAAGTGCTCCTGACTAAAACGAGTGCTATGGACGCAATGGAACAGTCCTCTCAGCCCATAAATGCACATAAATTATAGAAATTGGAGATGAGGAAACTCGTCTTCACGATCTTGATCTTCAACATGAGTGGGTCTTCAAACAGGATCTGATACCATGTTAGACAACACAGGTATTCCAACAGAGGAAAAATACCTTCAGTGACCACTCACATAACCATATCAAATATCAACACACTGATTTTTTCACATGGTAAAACCCCTATGGGGAAACATCCACGGCCCCAGCCAACGCGGCCACTTGGATCAGTTTATTAATGCAAAGAAAAATATTACAGAGAGAATTTCCAAGAAAGTTTCTCACAATCGATCATTGAAAAATGACCCTCCATGCTCTTTAAATAGAGATCATGGACCAATCGGGTGCTAAGCCATGGATCAATGGCCATTAAGATTGATGAGTGTATGAACCATCAGATCACTCTATGTCGGGAACATATCGTGACCGTCGGATTTCCTAACTACAAATGCATACTAAAGAAACACATTAGAGAACACACTTTTACCTAACAACACAATAAACCAAGTAGATCCTACTAACTCCTAAGTGTCTAAATATCCTAACATTTAGAGATGCAGTCAACATCCCAACATTGTAAATACCGTTGTTGTTTTATGTTCTTTTTGTTTTTTTTTTCATAGGAGACTCCATAGCTTAAATCTAAGGCACTGTAACTACTTGTTCTTGGTATCTTGCAGGGAGCATGCCATCCCCTGTGGAGCCAAATGTTATCACGTAAACTTGTCAGAGTCTTGTGAATTTTGGGGTTTTTTCTTAAGTCTGTAGTTTTTCCTGTCTCTCCTCCTTTTGCAGACACAATCGTAGGTTCTTTTCCTTTCGGATTATAGTTTTTCTCCTTTTTTCCTACCTAAGAGATGTCATCCCTAAGCCTTTCATTTTTCTCTAAGGTTGATCACTTCTCTCTCTTTACCTCTATCATTGATCCTCTTGTTTTCCCAAGCCCTCAGCCAATCATCCAAGTATTTACTTACAGAGGATGCATCCATAAGCACAAGTGCAACACTTAGAGCGATCTGATATGGACTTGAATCGAGTGAGCGATCAAGTTTAGTTTGGCAGAGGAAATTTCATTTCAAAGTTCAGAGATTAACAACAAATTATAAGCGTGGGAATCAGGAGTTTGGAATGTTGTTGAAGTTATTTGTAAAATATCTGAATCCCCAAAACCCAAAATATGTAGGAGCCGTCCAATCCAGCAGGATGGGTGGCACCAGATCCAAACCACAGAGGAAGTCATTTCGAGAAAATTGAAGTGAGAAAGGCCAATGCCCCGAGTCCTGAAATCCTGATGGCCAGGGGTCCCAAAATGCCGATATCCATCTGGGTAGTCTGATCAAAGGGGACGTGTGGCACCTGATCCAAGATATCATGATTTCGTGACTCAAAGGTTTGAGCATGGAGCACAAAAAGATCTCATGAAACGTGAAATCATAATGCGCCTGGGAGTTGGGCCCATGATCACAGCCCGCGGTCATATGGAAGCAGGGCCATAAAGAAAGGGAAAGCACATATCGGGCAATGAGCAACTAAGATTGTTTAAGGAAATGATCATGGCCATCAAATCCAAAGTAATTCCAATCATCGATCTAGTCAAGTCATTTCACAGGATTGAGCATCAAAATGTTTAAAATCAAGAGGAGTGAAGAATCTCGAAATGTGAGATCCTGAAATTTAATGTGGGATATGCATAAGGTCATGGCTCGAGCTCACAAAGAGTGATGGATAGTGGTTGTTCCAAGGGCCAAAAGAACTCATCTTGGTCTCATTAGAATATGTGCGTGGTTTCAAGGCACTACACTTGTCTTGGAGGAGTCGTGAACATCTCCTAAAACATTCATGGGTGTTAGGCTCCATCCCAATCCCAATGAAGGTAGTTAATGGAAACTGGGGAGGTTGTTGAAACCTCGTCTCACCCCATAAATGGAAATCATGGAAATATGGCCATGTAGGCAGACTGTCTGTTAGATTACTGAGAGGGGGGGTGAATCATTAATAACATAATTATAATCCTTTTTCTTCAAATGTTATATCAATGTAGAATTATTATCCAATAATGAGAAGTAATAAATAAACAATCACACACATGCACAGTACACCAGTGTTTTACATGGAAACTCAAATCAGGAGAAAACCACAGAATTCTTTTTCTTATATGTCTTGAAGAATTACATTCATTGGAAGCACCAACTTCCTTTGTTTTCAGCTGCAACTGGAAGGAGGCTCCAACCTCCTAGTTTCTCAGGCTACAACCTGAGGGAATCTCCAACTCCCCAAACTCTGGCTACAACCAGAAGGAGGCTACAACCCCCAATGTTCTCCGGCTACAACCGGAAGGTGGCTACAACCACCTGTCCTTTCCCTGTCCTACCACCCTGAAGTAGAAGTAGAATGATGGAACCACTGTCACACTATCACTGTGAGATATAATGTTATAAACCTGTACCAATAAGTATGCATCAACCTACACCTCAACCTATAATAAACCTGTAATCAACTTGTACCATAAACAAGTGCATCATCCATGCACCAACCTGTAATCAACCTGTACCATAAACAATTGCATCAACCATGCACCAACCTGTAATCAACCTGTACCATAAACAAGTGCATCAACCATGCACCAACCTGTAATCAACCTGTACCATAACCAAGTGCAACCAACCATGTACCAAGTATGTTCCAATCATGTGTCAACTACTCATAAACTATGAATCATCAATATTTACCAACATCATCAACTATACACTTCATGTATGTGTCAACCCATCAACTACTTGTCTCAACCATGTACTCAACATGT
>ML805686.1:214860-229370 GCA_009831015.1 Picea engelmannii
CCCTTGTTTTTTTTTTTTTTGTTAACCCGTCACATTTTTTGTTTTGGATACTTAAAATTCTAAAGATAGCCTTTTGATTTCCCCCCCCCCGAAATCTTTGAAAAAACTCTGCAACCTTGCCGAGTAAGCATCGATGCTTTTTCTACCCTCAAAACAAGTCCACTTTCATAAGAACGTTCGCTCTTTTTGTTTTATTTCGCGATCTCGCAAGTCAGATACTTTAATCCTTGAGTTCACACGTCCTGAGTCACGAAACGACGAAGTCATTTTCAATTTTCGCCCGAGGCATTAACTAGGGTAAAGTATTTTAACTCATGATTTGACATCGTTGGGGTTTCGCGCCTCGATGACCGTCAAACCCAAGTTTTTATTTTTAGGGCCCCGAGAGCCGAGAACATGAGGTACTTCGTAATAACCCTGGTCAAGGATTAAAGGAAAAAAGATAACCATGGTTAAATCTGTTCTCGACGTCTCACCACTCGACACTATCTTTTTGAAAGTTACAGCATCTAAAATCCTGACTCACGAAGTCACGACGTAATTATAGCAAGATTAATTAGTCGCCTAATCTAATATTTTCTTCCCTTAAATTGAGCCTTAATTATCGCCATCTCGTGGTTTCGCGACTTGGCATACTAATCTCCCAGAAACTTGTCTTCGAAGTTCCGAGTCGCGATATGGTGAATAAATTGATTATAAAATTAATGTTGCTCCAAATCACGATTACTGTTAATTAATCTAAAATCGGTACTCCCAGTCTCGCGAGTTGAAGACTCAAAATGTTAAAAGAAAATCCACGATGTAGTGAACGGTGAGAAATTGATTAACGTTGGTAAGATTTGATATTTTAAGATAAAGCAAGATATGTCCTGCGCCCCGAGGCTCACACGTTTCCCAAGGTAGACATCTCTCTCCCCACTCCGACTGACTGTCAAACCGTCAAAAATTGATGACATTAATGAAGAATTAGGGTGAATCCACGAATATAAGATCGGATTTTACGCAATTAATTTGTTTCTAATGACGATTTGACAGGATTATTTCGAAAAGTACCGAATTTTCAAATATATACAGGATTTTCATTTTATTATAATGGAAACGTTTTTCATAAGCACACAGAGCTCGTCATTTTCCGAGTGAACTAATTTTTGCATGTATACACAGGTCTACCGCAGAAGGGAGAAAATGCAAGTTTCAACTATGGCTCCATGGAAAGTAGCAAAGGTGAATGTCGAGGTCGCAGGGCAAGGCTCGGATAATTTCTTTGACACTTCGCCTCAGAGTGTCGACTCGCTCCCTAGCTGGTCGTTCGTTTCAGATATTCTACAATCTGAGTTGGTGAATTATTCAGACTCCGACGACAACGACAACGAAAAGGATGACCTGAACACTAAATACAAGATAGTTGTTCAATATGGAATGCACAGGGTAGCAACCAGACCATTATTGCTCCCATATTATGATATGGTCCGATCGGCATTGGATCACATAGACCTACCCACCAAAACTATCATGAACGACCAACGGGTCACGGTCGGGACTTTTAGACCGGAGCATATCCAAACCATGTATAAGCTCCCGACGACATCTGAATATACATATGGTGCCGAATTTCTAGAGGAATTCAAAGAGAAAGAATGCACCCAATATGACAAAACCATGCCTGGTTTGATAAAAGATTGGGTTTCGCACTCCGCGAAATTTAGAGCAAATGACCAGGGCGTTTATTCAATCGCTTTGCTGGAGCCATAGTATAAGTATGTGGCAATGATGAGACGCCGACTATTTAGAAGGGAGGACACATCACATTTCTACATTGCATGGGTGCCTCTCATGTTTTGGGTAGCATAAGGTTGCTCGTTTAATTGGGCAAAGATACTCTCAGACAGTTTGGCCAACCGGGTCACAGAGTATTGGGAGCAGAGGGAAAGCAGGAGACCGTCCTCATTTTTCATGTCTACATATATCATAGACGCAGTATGTTCCATGACACCATTCCCTTTGATGAGCTGGGCTTGGAATCCACTTTAAGAAAAGCCCATACATGAGTATCATGACAAACTGTGGGAGAATAAAGCGAACAAACTCATTTACAAAATTTTCAACTGGGTGATGGTGCCCCTGCACATCGCCATTTTTGGTCACCCACCACCTCGCATCTCAGATAGCTTTGCTGCGAATCTGAGTGGTATAGACGACTGGTACATGGAGGCAGAGTTATCCTATTTCAGAGTGTTCGGAGCTGTTGTTCCCCCGCTTTCACTACCACTGTTCATCCCCGACAAGTTGGCTTGTCGCGAGATTGCCCGACAAACAGTGATTGGCGGGGTGAGTAAAGAACTCAAAGCATCTTCAAAGAAGGTATGGCCATTTTTCCCCGTTCGGATAAATTCTTATTCTTTATTGGATTTCAGGCATGCTAAAGCTGAGGCTGCAGCCCTGGAAGACCTGAGTTTGGTCTCCATTGAATACAAAAAACATGATCCCCAGAAAATTGTGAGAACCATTTAGCTAATTGTGGGCTGAAGAGGTTTGAACACGAGTGTTCACCCCTGGATGACATTTTCCGAGGGGCGAGGTCTTATGAGGAAGTGATAGCTTGGATCCAATCTTTAGCACCCGAAGACACAGCCTCTGCATTGAGATTCTAGGAACACAGACGAAGATGTCTTCACATGGCGCTGTGAGGAGGGAGCCCGGGCGTTTCTGAGATGGAACCGAAGGATGATGAAGGCTCCAAAGATGCAACTTCTACTTCAGGAAAAAGCCAGAGCGAGGAGGAACAAACGAAGAAGCCTGAAGCAGAGGTACAGAATCTAGACCCGCCAGAAACCCAAAATCCAGAAGCTGAGACGAAGACCCTTGAACCTCCGAAGAAGCAGGACTCGGTTGTCACCCCAGGAAAGGAAACGCAACAGATCAGAGAACCCATCACTTCTGTCACCCCCTTGCAGTCGACGCAAGGAAATATAGAAGAAGGATGGATTTTCAATGAGGAACTGAGGCCTATCAGAGCAGACAAACTTCCTCCAAATGAGTTCTTCTTTGACAAAAAGAGGAAAGCGGTAGTGAAAAGGGAATTCTACCAGGAGGGAGAATTGACCGCTAAAAAATTCAAAGTTATAATTGATGGAAAGAACAAAAAGAACGAGCAATTTTCCATGGAGATCATAGGAATTCTAGGAGTGTATGCATCGGCGAATCAATTTTTGGTCGGAGTGTTAAAAAACCAGCTTAAAAGAAAGAATCGCATGATCAAGACTCTCAAAGACAGAGTAGTTTCAGCCACAAAAAATGCTAAAGGTCAGGTGAGAGGGGAGATAGAACTAGCCCGATTAGCTGATAAAAAGGAAATAGAAGTGCTCAAAGCCAAGCTGGAGCAAGCGCATCTAGTGATCCAAGATGGTCGGATACAGGCGGGTCAATAGAGGACTATCATTGCAGAGTTGCAGGCTTAGGTAGAGACCGCTGAAAGAAGGGTGATCGATGTCGAAGGGTTTAAATCCCGAGCGACCCAGATTCAGAGCAGGATATCTTCTGCACAACAGAGTTTACTCGCCAAAGTGGGAAAAATCCGAGAGGATTGTTTGTTGATGCATCGGGTTTCCAAGAACCTGACTAGCAGAGAGAGAGATGAAGAAGCGGCTCGGGTCACCTTCCAGGAGGCGGTGATAGCCACGAACAACAGAGTTTCGACAGGTTCCCCCAGACTCACCCTCCCAGAGAAAACTAGAGGTAACATTTTGTTGAAGGATTGGGAGCATAACATTGCCCTGGGCAAGGAACAAACCCAAAAAGTGACCAATTCATTAGAAGAAGCCTTCAATGCTATAGACGGCGAGCTGTTGGGTATGGATAGTGGAGGCGATGCAGAAACGTTAATGAAAATGAATGTAGAAAAGATCTCGCTTGATCTGAAAGAAAAGGATGAGAGAGATTCGGCCGACATCTCTCAAATGGATACGGTGGACATGGCTCGAGTTGACAAGCACTTGATTCAGCCCAGCGCACAACTAAGTTCTTTAGATATCATTGATGCACAAATGGGGGACAAGATACAATAGTTGGCCCGAGAATGTTATTTCACCGAGGCCAGCTGTGAAGCGGAACCTTCACAGCTCGTATCTCAACTCGTGGAAAGATGTATCGCATGCACCGAGGCCACGCAAAGGCGAGCACCTGGCACCAATTGAAAATAGAGTAGGAGAAAGGGAGCAATTGCGCTCCTCTTGGTTGTAATCGAATTTGTGAAACCGTTAAGATTCTAACTGATCTGTAAAATTGTATAAATATATCACAGAAAGAAGTAAACGGGGTTGGACCTTTTTTGTGTCGATTGTAATAGAGTTTTTTGCATTCGAGAAGTTAATATAAGAAAATATGGAGATTCTCGATTCTACCAAGACTGTGTTACAAGTTTGTTTCTTTGTATTTCATGTTTCATTTCATTCCATTATTCATAATTGATGTGCTTTGTTATACTTTAGTACAACCACTACTATAACAAAGGGATTCTGGTTTTCTGTATTTGTTTATTGTATTTCCTCTGCACCAGCTATCAGCGGGTGTAAGACCAATCTGCACTTTCAGAATTCTACGCATATTCTTTGCTATGTCGGTTATTTTCTTACTAATTTCCTCTTCTGTTTATATGTGATTTTTCTCTTTGACAGGAACCTTGCGTCATATGCAGCTAAATGTTTTTCTCCCACCTCACCCCTTTATATAAAATATAATACAGTTACGGGAAAGAGCCTTCAATTTGCATTCATATTTTATTCTTAAACTGTAAAATTCTCTTTTATTCGACCAAATCAAGACATCATTTAATCTCTCTTTAAATCCTTTCATACTCTTACTGTTCCTCCATGACTGTCCCTGCAGCAACCTAGCCTAATATAGAACCCGGACTATCGAACCAAACACATATTGCCTTAAACCTTTTTGACTTAATCCTTAAAACTGCTAATAACCGGGAAGGACTTGAACGTTCATGGGCAGCCATTGAACAAGATATAACTACTCAGGAACATTTGGAAGCTAGATGACGCGAACGTAGAAACCTTCCCTAGTTTCCTTTACTGAAGGTTGATGTTACCCCCTTACTCATATTTCACCTACTTTCGGATTCCTTGACACTGTACTTTTAATCCTTAATTACAGACTCAGGAACAACATCTTTCTGGCGCCGTTGTTGGGGAGCAAAGTTACGAAATCTTTTTCCCTGGGAAAACGACATTTATTTCGTTGAAAGTAATACTCCTTGATAGTGAACATAGAGTACACACATTTTTAAGGATTTTTCAATCTTTCACTTGGCGACTCCATGAAATCATAAACTGGCTTCTGGTAGAAAGAATACCAGACAAAACCCAGATGGAAAGATGATTACGCTTGTTACTGATCCCGAAAAACTTTTAAAAACAAAAAACCAAATTTCCAAGACTGAATACCATTCAGAACCTTCTACTTCATGTTGTCCTTTGTTTGATATCAAAGATCTGACGTCAAACTTCTCTGAAGTTAGGAGTGATATTCATTTGACTTCCCCATTTGTACGCAAGGGTAAAGGTCATCTAGAAAGTTCATCGACAGTTAACATACCAGCTTTTCTTCGACAGAACTTCCCGGTCTCGCCTGATTCCAAAGAGTGTGTTACACACTCACTTTCTACAGTTACACACTCATTTGCTACACCCAAATCGATGGCAGCCACCAAAGGAGGTGGTGGAGGTCAAGGGCATGTCCCTCCTCCTAGAGTATTCACAAAAGTAGTAGCGAGATATGCTCCCCTGGTTTTACCCGCCCCCCTTCATGATCTTCCTGAAAATTACATCAAAAATCTTCCTAAGTTCACTAGGGAGGGAGATCTAACCACACCTGAGCATATAATTTTTTTTGACCAATTCACAGACATCTGTGGTATCGAGCAAGAAGATGTCTATTCGAGACTCCTTGTCCATACATTTGAAGGACAGGTCCAAACTTGGTTTCATAACCTACCCGCGGCTTCTATCTAGACATATGACGCTTTGGAAGATGCTTTCCTCAGACAATGGGGAGAGCGAAAAGATCACTTATATTATCTTACCAAGTTTGGGTCCCTAAAGAAAAAGAACTTAGAAACAGTCATGGAATTTATTCTAAGATTCAACAAACTATATAATAATATTTCAGCCATGGTTAAACCTTCTGAACCCTCAGCCAAAGTAACCTTTGCGGGAGCTTTCGAGCTGGATTTCGCGCTACTTTTGCGAGAAAGAAGAGGAGCCACCCTAAATAGAATGAAAGACGATGTTGTCGAAATAGAATCTAATATGATGGCTTCAGGTAAATTAAAGGCTAAAGTAGAAACAATCAACCGCGAAAATAGACGCTATAGGGAACCAGCTGGTCCTTTGGGCTCAAATAGATACACTGATGACAGAGTAGAGGATATGGCCCGAGTAATTAAAGAACTCTCCAACAAAATATCTAGGATGGATTTGGAACATGTTAAAGATGATTCTTCTACTAAAAAGGACTTCAGGAGAAACCCAAATCCCCCAAATCAACATAGACAAATAAAGAACGAGGATCAAAAAATACAAGCTCCATTGAAGAACAAAAAATTTATAGGAGTAAATGACCTCCAAGATTTCGGAGATTCAGAAGATGAAGTCGCAAATTTCGGTGATGATTGTTCGTAGCCGTATCTGACTCGTGAAGACTATGAAAAATCTTTGAACACCCCACAACCATCTAATGAGGATGAAGAAGGTGATCACACTGATCTCTGTGTATCTCAACCAGAAACAGAGATGATAATGGCCGAGTTTCAACCAAAGTACAACCTAAGATCTAAGACTAAGCCTACCCCAACGAATAAACCTAAGAAAATCCTTCAAAAAGGTCAAGCTTATGAACCTCCTTCGGAAGAGACCTTGTTACCCAACAACAAAACCCAGGTAGCAAGCACTCAAGAGTCTGAGGTAAAAAAAGTTGAAACTCAAAAACAAGAAACTGAACCAGTAGATAAAGTTACGTCTTCAACTAAGAGCACGAGTGATAAAGCGATCCAGACAAGTAAGTCGGAAAGAAAAAATTTGGAAGTCTCAACCAAAGAAACGGATAAGGTAAACACATCTTTCAGTTTTGAAAATGAGTTAAACAAAATTAAGATACCGATTCCTTTGGTAGAATTAGCATAAAATCCCTCTTATCGGAAGAAAATTGCAAAAGCGATGGGTGTCTATGAGCTAGAAAGTTAGTCTGATGTTATCAACCTGGAAAATGACAGACCTAACATCACCTTTGGTCCTCATTTTGAAGGGTCCAAAGACAACATCGCTCCTTTTTATATCACCCTGAATATACATGATCAGTTGCTACATAATTGTATGTTAGACTCTGGGGCTTCTCATAATGTTATGCCCAAAATTATAATGGAGAAGATGGGTCTCCATATCACGAGACCTTATGGAAATCTGTATTCTTTTGATTCAAGGAAGGTTAAATGCATGGGGATGATAAAGGATCTGGTAGTTACCCTAGTGTAAGTCCCTGTTAAAAGTATCCTGATGGATGTGGTTATCGTCGATATCCCCCCTAAATACGGTATGTTGTTGTCTAGGTCATGGGGGGCCAAGTTGGGAGGTTCCCTTCAGTTAGACATGTATTACGCCACAATTCCTGTGTTTGGGGGTCAATTCAATCGTCTATACAGGGAGATGAGATTAGCGTACACGGTTAGTGACCCCCAAAACCCACACAACTTCCCCATTTACATTGCAGACCAAGATCTGGGAAACTGCATTTTGTCTTTTGATTATGGTCTAGATGGTTGCCTGGAAGAAATCGATGCAAAGAAAGAAGAGTTAAGCCCCTTGACAGAAGAGATGTGCAATAATGGTGTATGGAAAATGTATTTCAATGGCGCTTCGTCTTCTAAAGGAGCTGGTGTTGGGGTACTTTTGGTAGCACCTGAAGGTAAGTTCATTGTTCCTTTCTCCTATTGTTTGTAGTGGGACATAGATTACACCAATAATGTATGCGAGTATGAGGCATTTATCTTAGAATTAGAGGCTGTAAAGAAGTTGAATATAAAAAACTTGGAGGTATACGGTGACGCGGAGTTGATAGTAAGACAAGTGAACCAACAGTACCTAGCTAAACACCCCAGACTAAGAGCTTATAGAAATTGTACTTGGATCTCATCGAATTTTTTTTCTCATCTGTAAATATCCATTTTATCCCTCGCACCAAGAATCTACATGCTGATTCATTGGCCAAGGCAGCTTCAACCTTTTCTCCTCCCACAACCGTCAAACTGAAATATCACATTGAAATCAGATACAAACCCTCTATACCAGACAATATCCGTCACTGGCAGGTTTTCGAAGATGACGAACAAATCGAGAAATTTATGGTAGCAGTAGGTGAGTTCTCTGAAACTCATCCAGACCAAGAGAATCAAAATGACCCAATGTGGATTATGCAAGAGGGGGAATATCATGAAACCTTCTGAGAAAAAATAGCGGATCATCGTATGTTGGTCCTTAAAAACAACCAAATTCCGAAAGGCTTAATTCCTTTAGAAAGACTTTTCGATCAGAACAACATACCTGTGAAATCCACTTTGCAGCCCCAACCAGAAGAAGTGGAGGACTGCGATATAGGAACTGAAAAAGAATCCAGGATAGTAAAGATATCTAAGTTCCTCCCTCCCAAGGTAAAATTCCAGTACAAAGACCTACTCAGACAGTACAAAGATTTCTTTGCCTGGTCCTATGATGAGCTTAGAATGTATGATACTTCCATAATTGAGCACAAGATACCTTTGAAGCCCGGGGTCAAACCGTTTAGGAAAAAGATTAGGCAAATTAACCCCATTTTGTTTCCCGTGATTGAAAAGGAAGTTAAGAAGATTTTAAATGCGAAAATAATCATACCTCTGAGGTACTCGGACTAGGTGGAAAATTTGGTCCTGGTCAGGAAAAAGAATGGAGAAATCAGACTGTGTGTGGATTTCCGAAACTTGAATAAGTATTCTCTTAAGGATAATTATCCGCTCCCAAAAATGGACCACGTCCTAGAAAAGGTAGTTGGAGCAAATCGAATGTCTATGATAGATGGGTTTTCTGGATATAACCAAATCACCATGAATGAGAAAGACAGAGAAAAAACTGCTTTCACCACACCATGGGGTACATTCATGTATGACAAAATGTCGTTTGGTTTGATGAATGTAGGAGCTACATTCCAGCGTGCTATGGACATTTCTTTCGTAGGAGAAAGAGACAAGTTCGTGGTCATCTACCTCGACGATTTGACGGTTTTCTCTAAAACCGATGAAGAACATTTAGTCCATCTAAAACAGACTTTCGAAAAATGCCACAGGTATGGTCTGTCTTTGAACCCAAAGAAATCACATTTCGCTATGCGGGAAGGTAAGCTTCTGGGGAATATCGTATCTAAGGATGGGATTAGGATTGATCCTAAAAGGATTGAAGCAATAGAAACTTTAAATATTCCCAGAAATGTAAAAGAAATTCAATCTTTCTTAGGTACAATAAAATTTTTACGAAGGTTTATCCCCAATTTTGCTGAGATTGTCAAATTGATCACAGGAATGTTGAAGAAAGATAGCAGAGTTAATTGGATGACCGAGGCTAAAGCATCGTTCACGCATATTAAAAAAGTCATCAGCGAGGCACCTGTGTTAGCAAGCCCAGATTACTCGAAATATTTCCTCATCTTCTCGTTTTCTTCTGAACATACTATCGCCATGGTGCTCCTGCAAAAGGATGACGAAGGTTTCGAATGGTCGATCACGTTTTTTAGCAAGAGCCTTAGAGACGCCGAACTAAAGTACAACATAATGGAAAATCAGGCATACACAATGGTGAAATCTCTAAAGGCATTCAGAACCTATGTACTGCATTCAAAAATTATCGCGTATGTACCTACCACTGCTGTGAAAGATATATTGGTACAGCCAGACAGTGATGGAAAACGAGGGCATTGGCTCACTAAAATAAAAGAATTCGATCTGGAAGTCAAGCCAACTAAATTGATAAAGGGGCAGTCTGGCCAAACTCTTGGCTGAGTCGAATCTTCGAGCTCTTGATATCAATTGCCTCCAAGGGGAAGACGGAGACGCAAACCTGCCAGAGCCGGATGACCAGACAGATCCAAGCAAGGTCGAAGAAAAGTTCATATCGTCAGGCTGGTATAAAGACATAGTGTTCTACTTGTTAAACCTGAAATGTCCAGATGGACTTTCACCAGCCAAATGCAGAACTTTAAAAATCCATGCTGTAAAATATTGCATCGCCGAAAATCAGATATACTGGAAGGATCCACTCGGGTTCCTACTAGTCTGTTTGGTTGAGTCGAAAACTCTACGGGTTATAGAAGAATTTCATGAAGGAGTCTGTGGAGGACACCATGCATGGAGAGCCACAGCCTACAGGATCTTGAGGGCCGGATACTATTGACCGAAACTATTTTCGGACGTCAATGACAAAGTGCGTGCCTGCAACTCGTGTCAAATATTCACTGGTAAACAGAAACTCCCTGCACTGCCACTCGTTCTAGTCAAAGCTGAAGCTCCATTTCAACAATGGGGTCTAGATTTCATAGGGGAAATTAATCCCCATTCCAATGCTCAGCATAAGTGGATCTTAACAGCCATGGATTATTTTACAAAGTGGGTGGAAGCCATTCCAACCAAAAGGGCAACAAACTCGGTGGTGATCAACTTCTTGGAAGATAATATCTTGTCAAGATTCGGGTGTCCCCGAAATATTGTTATTGACAATGCCCAGGCCTTCAAGTCCATGGCTATGATCAGCTTCTATCAGAAGTACAATATCGTTCTCGGCCATTCCACTGCTTATTACCCTCAGGGAAACGGGTTGGCCGAATCATCCAACAAGAGTCTAGTAAACATAATCAAGAATGTACTGGATGAAAATAAAAGGTCCTGGCATGTGCACCTAAAATACACATTATGGGCCAACCGCATCAACACTAAAAGGTCTATCGGCATTTCTCCTTTTCAAATGGTCTATGGCACAGATTTTGTTCTACCTATAAACCTAGCATTACCAGTGATGAAGTTATGGCAGGATCAAAATGAAGAACCCAATCATGTTACCAGGAGAATTAATCAGCTCATTGAGGTTCAACAACATAGAGTTGAAGTTGATGAAAAGATGCAGAAGTATCAAGATGATATGAAAGCATTGTTCGACATCAAGGAAAAAGACAGAGAATTCCTCCCAGGTGACTTAGTATTAAGATGGGATGCGAGAAGGGAGGAAGCCGCGAAGCATAGCAAATTTGACCACCTTTGGTATGGACCATTCAGGGTCTCGGCTCCAGAAGGGAAAAATTCCTTTCTTCTGGAAAATATTGATGGAGAAGTCCTTAGCACCCCTGTCAATGGGTGGTATCTAAAGCACTACATGATGTAACAGTCGTTAGATTCGAAATAAATAAATAAATATATATATATATATATATATATATATATATATATATATATATATATATATATATATATATATATATATATATATATATATATATATATATCATAAATAAATAAATTTCATTATGTGTATTTTGTACATACTTATATTTTCTTTTAAACATTTACTTTTAATTTTCGTTTTTTTTTGTTCCTAAACTCTCGACACATTTCTAATAAGATTCGTATTTGCTTTTTACAGGATTCCAGCTGTAGACGAAACTAGCAGGAAAAATAACTTGCAGGTCGGTGTCAGAAATAGAGCGGCATAAAACATGTGATACCTAAAATAGTTTTGTATTGCGCAAAGAAAATGAAATAAAAAGGTAAAAAGAAACTTTCTCAAAAATATATGTTATGAAAGATTAGGAAATCAAGGTAACATCTTTCAAAAGGAAATACAAAATGTTAGACAGGAGGATCATTGCTTGGTTTGATAATTTTTGTTTTAAAATAAGTTGAAGATACACTAAATCAAAAATGGGCAGTTGAAATAGACTATCCCTGAAGTTATCTACAACAGTCATTCTCTAGTTGTTTCGACCCCCATTTTTTCAGTCAATAAATCATTGCTTTGTATCCTGTCTATCTTCGGGTCTAACTTTTAGCAATTCACTGTCTTCCAGAGTCATTGCGAAGGGATAAAAGTCTTTCGTTTTAAACCTCAGGGGTTTTGAAACAGATCTTGATAAGAAAGCAAGTCTTTACAACTACTTGATCTCCTGCTAAGTGAAGGAACGTTTAGAGTGATCTTAACTTTCCTAGGTTTTTCAACAGCGTCGGAAGAATCAAAGCTTGCTCAAACAGGATGCTCCTTAAAAAATATATATATATATATAATTTCCTTTTCCCCTAAG
Source organism: Picea engelmannii (assembly GCA_009831015.1). Lineage (NCBI taxonomy): Eukaryota > Viridiplantae > Streptophyta > Pinopsida > Pinales > Pinaceae > Picea > Picea engelmannii. Next base: position 227,233 of record ML805686.1, read on the forward strand.
AACGAAGGTGTTGTGAAGATAAAGGGAATCTTGGTACCAAGTAATTAAAATGAGTTGACAGACCTCGGATACAAAATATTACACAGATATCAGCCCTGATACAAACTGATTGCACCCATCTTCGTGTTCAAAAAGTAAATTATAAGACAGGTGGTGAAAGGAAATTCAGAAATGATTTCCCCCACCTAGTCCAGGAAGACGATGAAAGGAAATTCAGAAATGATTGCCCTCGTCTCAACATTTAAATGCATAAATATTTTCCGAAGTGGTGAAAGGAAATTCAGTGAAAGGGGTCAGACAACTTCACTGGGGTACTGAACAGGCTCGCTGGCAGTGAAGCAATGTCTGAGATATATGTAAGGCTGTTATACACAAATATCAATCTACTATGGTAACCAATGCTTTCTAAAAGCCTGATCAACACCCCAAATTCAGACGGGACTTCCCGATTTAAAAATATATAATATCATTCTTTTGATGCAAGCTAAGAATCACAAGATCTGTTGAATCTCCTAGGGTTGTTTCGACTATCTTAAAACATCCCCAAAGTTAGTAGTGGGAAAGGGAAAATTGTGCAAGGGACTATGGCCATGTTTGGAAAGAATATCTGATTTTGAAAACTTCTTGAGGTAAAAAACGAAGTCTTTTCCCCCCCTTCGATCCTTTTTCCTTGAATTTTTCCGCTTATTTTATCTTATGACTCCATTTACCCAATATTGGCACATGGTCTACTGTTCTTCCCGCCTCACTGGAAGGCGGGATCCCTAGTTGGAGCCTATGTTGGAGCCGCCCTTGTTTTTTTTTTGTTTTGTTAACCCGTCACATTTTTCGTTATGGATACTTAAAATTCTAAAGATAGCCTTTTGATTTTTCCCCCCCGAAAGCTTTGAAAAAACTCTGCAACCTTGCCGAGTAAGCATCGATGCTTTTTATACCCTCAAAACAAGTCCACTTTCGTAATAACGTTCGCTCTTTTTGTTTTATTTCGCGATCTCGCAAGTCGGATACTTTAATCCTTGAGTTCACACATCCCAAGTCACGAAACGGTGAAGTCATTTTCAATTTTCGCCCGAGGTATTAACTAGGGTAAAGTCTTTTAACTCATGATTTGACGTCGTCGGGGTTTCACGCCTCGGTGACCGTCAAACCCAAGTCGGGGTTTCACGCCTCGGTGACCGTCAAACCCAAGTTTTTATTTTTAGGGCCCAGAGAACCGAGAACACGAGGTACTTCATGAAAACCCTGGTCAAGGATTAAAGGCAAAAAGCTAACCATGGTTAAATCTGTTCTTGACATCTCGCCACTCGGCACTATCTTTTCGAAAGTTACGACATCTAAAATCCCGACTCACGAAGTCGCGACGTAATTATAGTAAGATTAATTAGTCGCCTAATCTAAGATTTTCTTCCCTTAAATTGAGCCTTAATTATCGCCATCTCGCGGTTTTGCAACTCGGAATACTGATCCAAATTTATGTAGGAACACAATGAAATACAGAAATGCACATAAATGCAGAGATGCAGCGGAAATAAGACTTCATTTCATTAATAACAAATGACTGAAATATGCTTACAGACAGAATGGAAATAAACTAGCTAGGGCGTTGGTAGCTTATCTCTGAGAAGAGATGTGGCTGCTACTCGCATCCGTGACAAGATGATTACAATGAGTCTCTATAGGCATTTTTACAATAGATGAGAATGCCAAAATTCATAGACATCCAAAAACCTAACCCTAGGAGATGAATCACCAAAAGTCATGTGGGCCTCGTTTGGGTAAGTTAGTACATCAACTTTCCGGGGTCGTAACTTTTGCATACGATCTCCGTTTTAGGCGTGTGATAGCTCGTTGGAAAGGTATCATCAAGGATATTCATTTTGGGGGCTCAATTATTCCTTCGGATATCATTGAGAACCTAGAGCTCAAAAAACCTTCATTTAGGCCCTCAAAATGGCCCCGGAAGTTAAAACCTGCTAAAAATAGTAAATTGCCAACATTGCCAGAAAACTATTTTGAGCCAGTCGGAAAAGGTGGGTGGCCACCAATATCCACCTGGATCAATCCTCCCTCCTTAGGAAGCAATGGTCCCCATTGCATTGAGTTCCTCCATGAGATGAGGAAACTTCTGCTGAACTTGG
>ML805686.1:274152-301367 GCA_009831015.1 Picea engelmannii
GGATTGGTCTCACAGGCTCCCTGAAGCATTATGGGCCTACAGAACTACCTGGAGAAATACTACAGGATTCTCTCCCTATGAATTAGTTTATGGAAAAAGTGTCGTCTTTCCTGTGGAATTTGAAATCAAAACCTTAAGGACTTATTTAGCTGTCAACCTTGATTTGACCGATGCACAAACAACCAGGTTGCAGCAGCTTAATGAATTGGATGAAAAAAGACTAGATGCCATTCATCAGACAACTATGATTCAACAACAAAGATCAAAATGGCATGACAAAACCATCAAGCATAAGCAATTCCAAAAAGGTAATTGGGCCTTACTATATGATTCTCGATTTAAAGAATTTAAAGGGAAACTACGTACAAGATGGCTTGGAACTTACGAAGTGGACACTGTTTTCCCCAATGGAATAGTAAGGATCCTCACAATCGATGACTCTAAAACACCATTACTTGTGAATGGTCATCGACTCCATCTGTACCAGTGCCCTATTTCCAAAGAAGATTTTAAGGCCACATGTGTGACAGACTCTCATTACCTCTTTTTAGAGGGGCCTCCTACCCCTCATTGCAATTAATTCTTTTTGAATTTAATTTCTTTAGTATTAGATTAAATTTCTTTTACTAATAATCCCTGTCAAGAAATGGCATGTTACAATTGATTTTTGCAGATTCTCGATCAAAGAAAATGCCTACCAAGAAAGGACGATCTTACTTCAAGAAGAGCCAAGCCTCATTTTGTGAAACACCATTGTTCAACCATTTTTCGTCTTTTTCCCCATTGCTAAAACACCACTATTCAACAACTTTTATCCTTTTCCCCCATTGCCGAAACACCACTGTCCCGCAATTTTTCGCCTTTTCCCCATTGCTGAAACACCACTGTTCAACAATTTTTCGCCTTTTTCCCCATTGCTGAAACACCATTGTTCAACAACTTTTTGCCTGTCCCCCCATTGCCGAAACACCACTATTCCGCAATCTTTTTCCCTTTTTCCCCATTGTTGAAACACCATTGTTCAGTAATTTTTCTCCTTTTCCCCAATTGTCGAAACACCACTGTTCCACAATTTTTCGCCCTTTTTCCCCGTTGCTGAAACACCACTGTTCATCAACTTTTCACCTTTTTACCCATTGCTGAAACACCATTGTTCAACAATTTTTCACTCTTTTCTCCATTGTTGAAACACCAACTTTTCAGCATTCCCTGTCAATAAGCTCTTTCACTCTCATACTACATTTTGTCCTTCCACTAAACAAATTCTTGATACAATTTATCTAACAAATCAAAAGTATCCCCATGGCTACTGCAAAACTATTATGGACAGGCACTGTATTTTGTTTGAAGTACGAATTAAAGGTAAAAATGAGGTATGTAAACTTTATATGTAAATACAATGGAACTATGGTTAATGAAAAGATCCCAACTCATTATTATCACTCATGTAAAATCATTATTTTATCCGTACTTGAGGGGAGAGAAATATCGAAATCTTATACCATCATTTCACACGAACTGACCACCATCATTATTTTTTTACCATCCTTTCGTTGTTTCACCACCATTTTCATGCCTTCACCCAAAAAACTTACTCTGCACAGAAGCGGTTACTTGACTCTCTAACGGTGCATTTTACAGAGCTGTTAGCTATGGGAGGCCCTGTTATACGGTATGAACCCACCACGACATCCCTGTTAGAACTATATCCAGAAGTCTATCAAATTTTTTTGCAGGCAGAATGGTTGGGTTATTTTCATAGGCTCTAGGGATTTGATCAACAACAGGTTCTTCAATTTGCTCGAAATCTTTAGGAATATTTTTCCATTGTTCAAGGGGTTTGGATTCCAGTTACAGAGGATGATATAGCATAGGTTTCGGGTCTCCCTGTCATTGTCATTCGTTGGCTCAGTTGCAAACACATCATTCTTAATGCCCAGCAGGATTTCCTCTTGCCAAGGGAACAAATTGAGCCTAAAGGCTGGGGTGTTCGACTTAGCTCGTTTCCGCCTCCTTGGTCGAAAGTTGCAGAGTTTGTCAAGCACTACCTTACCAGTGAAGGCCGATACCAGGTAGTCTACCAGTATGATTTTGTCTTGTTGTCTCATTTATGACATGCTAGATTGGTGAATATTCCCTACTATCTACTCGGATGTCTTAGAAATATGTCACATTACTGTAAAAAGGCTAAAAATCCCACCCTTTCCCTCACCCATCACTATCTCTCTCAACTACTAATCCAAAATGGTTTTTCCCAACAAAATCCTCTCCTAAACAACCCACCCATAGACCCCCAAGAAGTTGTTGAACATCTTAAAAATCTTCAGGAACAACAACCACAAAACCCTCCAGATCCTCTGGAAGTACCTAACAGTCCGCCTACAGACCCAATTAATCCAATTAACCTTCCTACCATACCAAGCCCACCCCACATCTTACCAGAATCATCCACTCCTACCGTTGATATCCTTAGCGATGATTCTGAACAAGACAACTCTCCCTGCTCCATCACTGAGGAAAAACCTCCATGCAAATGAAAGCAAATTACTCCTTTTCCCTCCTTTTTACAAATAAAATGAACAAGGACCTCAAAAAGAGAAGTCATTTCCCTAAACCCCCAACCCATTTGGCTAAAACCCTATACACCTCCACCCTCCCAAATTCCACAATTTTCACCTATTCCACCCATGGGCACTGAAACACAAGAACCAGAGGCCCAGTGTACTGCGACATCATCCTTTTCAAATCAAGTAGCTGAAACACAAGAACTAGCTACTCATCAAGTAGCTAAAACACAAGAACTAGCTACTCATCCAGTAGTTGAAACACAAGAACCAACTACTCATCCAGTAACTGAAACACAAGAACTAGCTACTCATTCAGTAGCTGAAACACAAGAATCAACTACTCATTCAGTAGCTGAAACAAAAGAACCAACTATAGCTGTTACACAAGAACTAGCTACAGCTGAAACACAAGAACCAACTGCTGATATTGTTACTGAAATACAGGAATCAGATGCCCAGGGTGTCGTAACATTACTTTCTCTACATCAAGAAGATGAAATACAAGAATCAGTTGTTGATCCTGTAGCTGCTCCAAAAAAACCAGCTAATGCGGCTGTGACTGTTACACAAGAACCAGTCACCCCCCTTAATATACCCTTGAAATATCAACAACCAGAACCAATAATGGCCTCTATCTTACAAGAAAATGAGTTCCTAATGTCTGAACTGGAAGCCTACAAGCAAGAGCTAGTGATGGTAAAGGAAGCCTACAAGCAAGAGCTAGTCATGGTAAAGGAAGCCTACAAGAAGGAACTTAAATTGTACACCCTAGCTCGCATAGCGAGCATAACAAAGGAAAATACAACAGAGAATCAGTGTAGAGAGTATATGTGCAGCCAATGTGGGGACATCTATAATCAAGAAGGCTACAAAGTAACTCAAATTCCAATTCCTGGAGCTTGCCCTGCACCTACGACTTTTGTAGTCAAAGAAGAAAACCCTGTTGTTACACAAGAACCAGCAGGACCTTCCAAAATTCAAAATGAACCCTGGCCTACAACAATTGCCACATCTAAAACCCCTGTTTTTGTTAATAAAGCTGTACAAAAACTGGCTATTAATGAATCTGCCCCTCCTAGCTAGATCAATACCCATACTCTTGTGGAACAAGCCACTCAGACCCTACCTCAGCCTATCACTTGCGATGCTGAAATACAAAATCAACCATGGGATGAGCAGGCAATAAGGGACAAATGGAAAAAAGAGTTTGCTGTTACACAGGACAAAAGCCTGCAGGAGCACAGACTACTCTGGCTAAACCACATCTATTCAAACTGGGAAGATTTGGAGCAAACACACCAAGAATCCCATGCCCATAAGAAGCAGAATAAAGAGCTAAAAGGCAAATTGCTCCTGATTTTTGACTTGGCACAAAATTTGTTGGCTGCAAGGAAATCATCCTCCAATTACTATCTTTTCCTCATGGAATGACTTACATTTTTTCAGATTAGATCAATCAAAGAAGGCAGACCCCATGCAGTGTTAAATCCAGCAGATTTTGTTAGAACCTTTGCAGAAGCCTTTACTATGGATCAGCACCTCCTCTTTGAGGTATATTTTCATAATGAGGCCATCCCTGAGAATCGACAGCTTAACCTTAACCCTCTTGTCGGTGATATCCAGATTCGGGCACTCACCTCCTTCCTTAACAATCAGATTATATGGAAGAATGACTTCCTAGCTACCAAGCATAATGAGGATAACCACCTTCTCTGGATACAACAAGAACCATAGAAAGTTGCCACCTTTGTTGCAGAGTATTATCAGTTTTTAAAGAAACCAGGGATGATTCAATATATTCGGCAACTACATACAACAATACTTCAGGATTTTCAACAGTTCATTAAATCCATAGAGATCGCTGCCCTACAAGCAAATAACATGTTTTGGCAACAATTTGCTGAGAAAGACAGGAACACAATCCCTTTTTCCCCACCAATCTTGAGACAACAATCTCCCGAGTACCTAGCTACATCAAATGTGTTTAGCAATGTGCTGAAATCTAGATAGGTTATCATTTTCATTTTCCTATTATGTAGATGCCAGTAGATAAATATAAAGTTCATAATAAGTTGCCTAAGAAGGCTGAAACAATAGCTTGGCAAAGGCTACAACGTGTTCAAGGATTTAGAGCTCCAACAGACAACACTTTCCATAGCTACTGCTTAAGTAACTTGCATGCTCAGAGTCGGTATTCAGATTCTGATTTAGATTGAAGTTGCCTGAGGACATGCAACCTTTTAAGTCGGGGGGGATGTTAGGACCCTATAATTGTAAATTCTAACCTTGTACAATATCTACTACAAACTGATATTCAGAAAAGAATAGAAAAGATACAATGGCAAATACAAACATTACACAGATATTTTTCACCTGGAAACCCAAACTGGGAAAACCATCATATATTATATTCATACATTGTGTTACATTGTTTACAATACAATATACATATAGGAGCCAGCAACATCCAAAACCCTAACCCAATGACCTGGATTAGTCCAAAACCCTAATTCCTTAACCGGAAATAGAAAACCATCGGCAAAAAACCATGTGCCGAAAAACCACCTAAATATCATGTGGTCCCGAAAATATGTCGTCCCGATGTGAAAAAAAAATTTGGGGGCGCTACCCCTGAACCCCTGTGTGGGGGGCTCCACCCCCCTCTAATCCCCCTGCGTGCCCGACGCAAATGCTCAAACACTACTACTCGTGCAAAGAATATAACACATACCCAACATTCTCCCACTTGTTGTTTTCTTTGCACACAGGGGGTTACAGGGTTACATAGTCAACAATCTAGGGTACCAATGCCCATGGATCCTCTACACCAAGAGAACTTCTCAGTGCTCACAGATTTTGTTAATGAATCTGCAACATTCTTCAAAGTGTCCACCTTCATCAGTGATACTTTCTTTTCTTCAATCATGTCTCTCACAAAGTGATATTGAACATCAATGTGCTTTGTCATTGAATGATAAGCAGGGTTCTTTGCCAAGAAAATTGCACTCTGACTGTCACACTCTATCCTTACAGCTTCTTGTACCAACCCAATACTTGAACACAATCTTTGTAACCATGCTGCTTCCTTACTTGCTCGAGTGGTTGCCATGTATTCAGATTCTATAGTTGAAAGTGCCACTACAACCTGTCTTTTGCTCATCCAACTTATTGCTTCTCCAAACAGGTTAAACACATACCCACTTGTAGATCTCCTACGATCCAAATATCTAGCCTAGTATGCATCCACAAAGCCATGTATATCGACCACTCTGTCCAATCCTGTTCTTCCTTCGTAGCACAATCCATAGCTAGCAATGCCATGCAAATACCTGAAAACCCTTTTTACTGTTGTCCAATGCTCCTTCCCTGGTTTTGACATATACTTTCTCAAAACTCCCACTGCATGTGCAATGTTTGGTCTAGTACAGACCATTTCATACATCAAACTACCAACTGCACTCGCATATGGAACATGAGACATGTCCTCCTCTTATAAATGTGTCTTGGGACACTGATCCGCAAATAACTTTACACCAACGGGAATAGGAACCTTGACTGGTTTACATTCCTGCATATTAAACCTCTGCAATATTGTCTCGACATATTTTCTCTGATTTAACCAGAGTTTCCTCCTTTTTCGATCTTTTTTAATTTCCATGCCCAAAATTAAATTCGAAGCACCAAGATACTTCATGTCGAATTTAAAGGACAACTGATTTTTCACATCCTGGATAATCTCCTTGTTGTTATCTATTAGCAACATGTCATCCACATACAAGACCAAATAAATCAAATGATCACCAATTAATTTAGAATACACACATTGATCCTCTTTGCTTCTTGTGAAGCCAAGTCCTATCATATAAGTATCAAATTTTTGATACCACATCCTTGGTGATTGTTTTAAACCATACAGAGACTTTTTCAGCTTGCATACCAGCTCCTTCTTTCCTTTCACAGCATAACCTTCTGGTTGCTTCATAAAGATTTCTTCTTCCAGATCCCCATGCAAGAATGTTGTCTTCACATCCATCTGTTCTATTTCAAAATCAAATGCAGCAACAACAGATAACAAAAATCTTATAGAGATTAACTTGGCAACAAGAGAAAAAATCTCACCAAAATCAATTCACTCAACCTGGGAATAACCCTTTGCTACTAATCGAGATTTGTATTTCTCCACTTTTCCTTCTGCATTCAACTTCTTTTTAAATACCCATTTGCTGCCAATGGGATTTCTTCCAGTTGGCAACTCCACTAGATCCCAAGCCTCATTCTTCCATCCTCTAAATCCACTGCCTCCCTGACAGTTCTAGGGTCATCATCAGTAATAGACAAAGAAAAATTTGAATGAAAATCAGATGGACTATACCTTTCCGGTAGCCTTCTTTCTTGATCCGATCTCCTCAATACTGGAGTATGAGGATCTTCTTCTTCTGATCCATGTTCTTCTATAGAGTTTGCTTCGTCATCCTTTAAATCAAACTCTATCTTCTCCAGTTATTCCTTACTTGGTAGGACTTCCTATTTAACAACATCCTTCATTTCTCTAAATACCACATCTCAGCTATACACTACCTTCTTAGTTTCTGGGTTCCAAAGCTTATAACCTTTGAGACCATCTTTATATCCAATAATGATACATTTTTCAGCCTTCTTATCCATCTTACTCCTATTTTCCTTTGGAACATGAACATATGCATTGCATCCAAATACCTTAAGATGTGTGAGAGAAGGTTCCTTACCAGTCCATACCTCTTGTGGAGTCTTGTCACCCAACGCTTATGAGGGTGATCTGTTGACCAGCTAACATGCAGTACCCACTGCCTCTGCCCAGAATTCTTGCCCTATCCCAGCACCATCGAGAATGCACCTTTCTTTTTCCATCAATGTCCTGTTCATCCTTTCCACAACTTCATTCTGCTGAGGTGTATATGGAGTAGTCTTCTGCCTTGCTATACCTCACTTCTTACAGAATTCTTCAAATTCATTCCCGTAGAACTCTCCACCATTATCTGTCCTCAACACCTTAATTTGTTTCTCTGTTTGATTCTCAACAAGAGCCTTAAACTCTTTAAACCTGTCAAAGACTTTATATTTCTTCCTAAGAAAATATATCCAAGTTTTCCTCGAGAATTCATCTATAAATGAGACATAGTACATATATTTTCCCAATGATGGACCGACAGAGGTCCAAAAACATCACTGTGAACTAGCTGTAAAATTCCTTCTGCCCTCATTGCACCAAAGGGGAATCTTACCTGATTCTGCTTCCCATATAAACAATGTTCATAGAAATCAAAATCCAGAGAGAAATTAGACATACCTTCAACCATACCTTTACCGTGTAGTAGTCGAAGACCCTTCTCTCTGATATGCCCCAGTCTTTGATGCCACAACATAACCTTTTCTCCAAAGACTCTAGGAGTTATTTCTTCTTCAACTTCAATATGAGGAACAATGGAGCTATTACACCCATCACTAATAGTGCTTCCTAGCAGCTTATACAGAGTTCCAAACCAAACTCCCCTCATCAACACCATTTCTCCTCGAACCATCCTGCAAGTTCCCTTTTCAAAAATTGTTTTTACCTCATCATATTCCATTTTTCTTACATAAATCAAATTTTTGGCCATACCTGGGATGTGTAGAACACCAAGCAGTATTCTAATCCTTCCATCTATGAGTCTCAACTTGACCCTTCCTTTTCCTATGATTTTGGTTGTCGAATCATTACCCAAGAAAACATTAGCTCCATCATACTTTTCATATTCGCAGAACCACTCCCTGTGGGGAGTCATATGAAAGGATGCACTTGAGTCAATCAACCATGCCTCATGATCTGCATGTGTGCTTGAAGAGGCCAAGTACACATCCACTCCTTCTTCCTTGGAGGTCTTTTCTTCTATAGAAGAAGATTCTTCAGATCCCTTCTTTTTCTCAACTTTGGATCTACATTGCTTCTTGTAGTTCCCTTCTTTTCCACACCTCCAACATACCCTTCCAAACTTTCCAGGAGTTTTAGATCTACCCTTAGACTTAGATCTCCCACTTGAGGAATTAGATTTATTTCTTTCCTGGGAACGTTCTCTTGCAAATAATGCTTTTGTGCTATGTCCTTCCATATTCTTTCGTCTCATCTCCTCTGACAACAAGGATGAGACCACTTCTTCAAACTTCAAAGAAGTTGCATTACTACCTATGGCCACAACTAGACTATCCCATGAGTCTGGTAAAGAACACAACAAACTGATACATTTATCTTCATCTAAAATTTTAATATCAACAGATACTAATTGACTTACCATAGTATTGAAGGTGTTCAAATGCTCTTCCACTGAGTCTTGATCTCTCATCCTCAAGTTATACAACTTCTTTCTCAGGAATAGTTTATTTACCAGGGACTTAGAATGATACAACTTCCCCAACTTTTCCCATAAATCCTTGGTTGTAGCTTCCTCTGACACATTCAGTAATACTGAATCAGAGAGACACAGTTGAATTGTTCTCTTTGCCTTCCGATCCGTCTTTTTCCAGTCATTTGCAGAAGTTCCTGTAGGTGCATTACCTAGATCTACTACGATCCACTAATCTCTGTCCACCAAAATATCTTCCATCTTGATCTTCCACAGCTCAATTTTTTTCCCATTAAACTTCTCGATCTCCATCTTTGAATTTCTTGCCATTTATTTTCACCTAAAAAACAATACCGCAGATCTCCCACTGTAACAAGGATTATCATAGTCCCGAGCCAAACCCTTGATGACAAAGGCATCCCCCTGAAGCCAATAAAGCTCTGATACCAAATATAAATTCTAACCTTGTACAATATCTACTGCAAACTGATATTCAGAAAAGAACAGAAAAGATGCAATGACAAATACAAACATTACACAGAGATTTTTCACCTGGAAACCCAAACTGGGAAAACCAGCATATATTATATTCATACATTGTGTTACATTGTTTACAATACAATATACATATAGGAGCCAGCGGCATCCAAAACCCTAACCCAATGAATTGGATTATTCCAAAACCCTAATTCCTTAACCGGAAATAGAAAACCATCGGCAAAAAACCATGTGCCGAAAAACCACCTAAATATCATGTGGTCCCAGAAATATGTCATCCTGGTAATATGTCGTCCCAGAAATATGTCGTCCCAGTGCAAAAATATTTTTTGGGGGCGCTTCCCCCGAACCCCTGCATGGGGGGCTCCACCCCCCTCTAACCCCCCATGCGCGCCCAGTGCAGACGCTCCAACACTACTACTCGTGCAAAGAATATAACACATACCCAACAATAATGTACCTTTTTGTTCACACTTTTTTCTACCTTTACATCCTTTTTCCACTTACATTTAAGCTTACATTATCACCTTACCCTATATTTCCAAAGGTATATAACGTCTCTTCTCTTTTATATATATCTAATTTGTTTTACATATAATTTTACATTACTCTCATACTTAACCATCGATCAAGAATATATAAGTGCTGAAACAGTTTGAACTGTAGATGATTGTTGTTGTTTGAAGGCCCGTTGTTGAAACAGTCAAAAGCATGCAAACCCCGTGGTTGAAACAGTCTGTGGTATGTGATGCTGAAACAACAATTCACACAATAGAAAGAAGAAGATGTTACACTGACCACAACAGCCACACCCTAAGCCAGAATTAACCATCACTGTTGTTTGAGACCCCGTTGCTGAAACAGTCAGAATGCAAATCCCGTTGCTAAAATAGCCCGCGATTTGTGATGCTAAAACAATACACAATAGCAGTAACAAGAAGATAAATAAAGAAGTTGTTACACCAGCCACAACAGCTACACCTCACCCAACACCATTTCAACTATTGTAATGGAATTATGTTACGAGAGACTAAGATATCCTATTCCAGTATAGAAGATTAGATCTGACTAAGAATAGGATTCGTATGTGCACATGTATTTTGATGATTAATTGTATCGAGGGGATTATCCTCTTTAAATAAGGGGAAATGATCATTAGGGAGATCCTTCTTGGATAATAAAGGAATTATAGAGAAGGACGTGTTTACTTCAGACATTGTAACATGATACAGTTGACAGATGAATAAAAGATTATTTTGAGCATTCCTTCCTAGTTCCTTTCATTTCTGGGGAATCTTGTGAGAAGGGAGGGCCTGCCTATTTCACAATATTCACCCATTAGTTCTGTAGTGTGTTAGTGTTATTTTTTTTCATGCCTTGATTAAATTTTGCTTTGCTGAAACTCTACTTTACTGAACTTTGTTTTGCTAAAACTCTACTTTACTGAACTCTATTTTGCTGAAAATCTGCTTTACTGATTCTTACATTGTTTTCATATAATTCATGCTTGGGTAATTGTTAATCATTCTAATTGGTAATTCTATTTGATGAATTTATAAAAGCATGATAATCAAAGACAGGTGCTAAAGATTCATTCTTGGGGAATAGGGTCCTATTCTCTGTTAGGAGATAATTAGCCTTGTGTGTGTGTCAACTATTTTGATTAGTAATGAGTTCATGAAAGTGTGATAGTCGGAAACAGGTGCTGAAGATTCCTGCTCAGGGAATAGGGTCATGTTCTCTGTTACAGAATAGTTGATCTTTCCTTTTGCAGTATCCTGAAAGATTTCTTTCCTAGGTTGTTATTTCTTAATGTAATCCAGGATTCTTCAGATAATTATTTCTTTAAACTTTGAACTCTGCAATAGGTAGGTTGCTTTTCTGTAATTCAAAGTAGAACTTCAGTTTGTTCAAGACAAGGTGTGATTACTGTACTTTTACTACAACTCTAGATTTCTTTTGAGATTGAGCATATACAGTGTGTGATTGCCTTTGAAATAAACAGACTTCCCTGGGTTGACAATTTATGTAACACTTGATTGTTTAGTTAATAAGCAATTACAGTGACCAACAGAGTGGTTCCTTAAGTCTTTGGTACCCCAATTATATAAGGACATCGCAACATCTGGAGTGTTTTCTGAGGAAGACGCGATAATGAGAGCTCAACATTTAGAGCTAATTTACTCTCAGTTTTCTTTACTTTACAAAATTTTGTCAGACACACCGAGGTCAATACTTGACAAGACTAGATAGAGGCCTGGACCACATGCCGATGACATTATTGGTTCAAAAAAAATGAATCCCATTAATCCATTGTCACATCAATTGCAAAAATTATCGATACAATAGACAACAACCAACCAGACCACTGGTTCGGCTGTTCCCCCTACCCAAAACTCGTATGTACACAGTGTGCAAATGACAAACCCAAAGGCCACCCAACATCTTGAAGGAAAGAAGAAACAATTAAAGAAGGGTAAAGGGGATAAGGAAAACACCAATGATGTTGGGAGGGGCGACACTGAAAAGAAGAAGTCGAAGTATCTTTGTAATCTTTGCAAGGAAGACCACCCAACCCATCAGTGCCCTCAGCTTGCAGAGGCCCAGAAGTTATTGGCACAACAACAACCTGTCATGTTAATGAAACCGTTTCCACATGAGAAAAATCTACCTCAAGCCTCCTTAAGCGTGGAAGGGGGAAGTCAAGGATCCCCTCCATCTGTGAGTAATTATTCATCCAAAAATGTGTATATGATGAAAGGTGATGCCTATATATTGACTAGAGTGCATTATTATGGAAATCCAAGAACCTCTGAGAAGGGAAAAGAACCTGAAAACCCACCTCTTCCTCTCCAGATTGAGAAGACATTGGGAGAAACAATGACCCACATCCCAAAAGGTGTGTTCAAGAAATATTCTCAAAATCCAAATGCACTGGCCACCCAGAACTACTCCATGGTGGAGGATTTATCACAAACCCCTTGTGCAATGTCTACTTTGGAAGTCCTCCAGAGTTGTTGTAATGTACCTCATATTTACCATAAAAAAAATATTTGTTTATCTTCCTTCTATAAAATTTCTTGGTGGAAGAAAGGATCCTAATCATACAACTCTGATGTCAACTCGATTACGAAAACTCTGTAATAAAACCTTGCTATAAAACTTTATTATAAAAATCTTGCTATAACTCCTAATTTCAACTTACCATAAGATATCATATTTATATCATCTTAATTAATCACGAGTAGAAAGGTTATAAGAAAAGATCCCAAGGCTTTAACAAATCCCCTTCATACTTTTTTATTTACCCATATACATATAGGACTACGTATATAATTGTGGTTTTATAACTCATGCTAAAACTCGTCTTTAACATAAGGTTCTATATTCGCACACAAGTCCACAAGTTGATTTTAACCCTAGGAAACTTTAACTAGATTTCTATCCATAAAAGTCATGGGGTCGAGTTTGTACACTGGACAACTAACATAACTACCGATTCTCAGTTATTTAGTGGTTATTAGAACCGATGGTTGATCGTAGTGAATTAATTAACCTAAAAATCCTATGGGAAGATGACAACTAGAATCGAACTGCTGGCTCAAGCTAACATAGAGGCTCTAAAAAGGTTTTAACTTTCGTTGAGTTATGAAGGTGTCAATTCGTGACATTCCTTAACTGGAAGAGATGGTTCACTGTCATAATAGTTAAGTCTCTGCAACTTCATTAATGGCATCCCTGCTAATCTCATTGAATTCATCTAGCTCTACACCCAAAGTGTCATGTCGACCCTGTCATCGTCACATGGCTACCCTGTCCTCTGTACTCTCCACATTTATTCTAAGGCGATAAGGTGCCATTTAGGGTCTTGGGTAAAGCCACTGTTTTTCATTTCTGAGTTTTTTTTCTTCTACAAAGGGCTCTATGTATCGCATTATTTTGAGGCAAAGTCTGTAAATAATGGTGTTTACTCTATGGAGGTTCTGTGTATCATATTTTATTCTCAGAGGCAAAGTCTATAGTGTAAAGGGTGGTTGCTCCATGGATGTAACCGATGGCATGGCCTGAAACTCTGGTAAGTTATTCCTTAAACAAAATCCCCGATAGATTAAGTAAGGTGGTGCATTGTTCGGCAACGTTAAGTAATTTGTCACTCTATCAATCAACATCGTTTCCTTTCAATCCTATTGTGTTCTTCTTTTCAGATACCTTCTTTGTCAATGTTCATTGGAGTCTTTCAGAGTTAAGGTTGCTTGACAGTATACGGTTTAGATGATAGGAATGGCTATGTACTTCTTAGGTCTCGGCTTTACCTTCCTTAGGTATTCTGGTCTTCAGGACCATAAGGAATGTCGCTTACCTTACGCCGCTCCAAAACCTTGAGTCTTTCTTTTGGTTTTATTTATAGTCCTCTGGTCTTGTATACGTCACCCCTCAAATAGATAATAAGCTATCATTTACAGATGAAGGATAAAATTCCCAAGAAAGGATTTCACGACGAAAATCATAAAGCGTAGAATATGCTTCATCATGATTTCTTGTTGTTCCTATTTTATTCTTATTTAAAGAATCTCGAGGAGGTATGTCGGCCCTATGAGTAGTTCACCAAAGAGAGACTCTTTCTGTTTGGGTAGTGTAATTCTTCACCTTTTAACTAATTTCCCTTGTGATGGATGGAGTCCTCCTTTCGTAGATTTACCAAACCCTCTACTGGTTCTTACCCTTGTTATTTGATTTTATTTCTTTTGCTTTTGTGATGCCTCGAACAGTTTATTGGGATTCCTATGGCATATAACATTTTGAATTTATACTGAAATCCCCGTCACCTTGATGGGAGGTGATTAATCCCCATCACCATAGCGTAATGACTCTGTTTTATTGTTGATTATAATTATTCGCTACAGTTTTGGTTCAAGAATGTTTTAAGTGAATTTCTTTAATAAATTATTTGTGAAATGTCTATACTATTGTTTCAGCTTATTCTTATGGCGTATTTGTACAATCTACAAGTTAGGGGTTCCACTATTGATTATTTACTAGTAAGAGAGAATCTTATGAGATTGTTACCATCACTAATGATGGGCCTTGTTTATGCGAGGACCCATCAGAGACTTACTACACCTTCTTCCCTTGACTCGGACATCCATTCGAAAAGAAAACGATGGGGCAAGGATTCGAGCCCACACATCATAAGATAAGTGTCTTGTTGGTTAAAGTTTACCCTACTATTGCAACTTATTTTCTTTTGTTACTTATTACTCAAATAAAGGCTAAATTTTTCAGGGTTTTGTTTTTCCTTTGCAGGTTTTTCCACCTATGTAAGTCTCTGATTCCCACCTCTGCCTTCGGCGCAAAAGGTATTCCGGTTCCAAACCCATCATATCTCAGGCTAACTCTACAGGTTCTAGAATCATCCAGAGGGGATCGTGCACTTCAACTAGCTCTGTTATAAATAGTTTTTTTTTTTACTTCTGAAATGGTTTGTTGAGGAAATCACTGGGGTCATTTCCATTGCTAGCATAATGCCCGTCTTTGTACAAATATTAAATAGGTATCTTTGATATTAGATCTGGTCAACTATGTAATACAATTTCCTATTTATTTAATAAAAGGATATCCTAGCCGAAATTATTCAGAATGACGATTTGTATCAAAGTGAGAGTATGTCATTCGATTTCGAATACTGAACTTGTTAATTAGAAGGGAATTAATGAAGTCTATACAACTCGACTCTCTCTTGTGCCATTTCCTATGTCATTACAGAAAGGAAGAAAAAGTTTCCCAGAATTAAATAATGGAGTTACCGGTACCATTTGTTCCATTGTATTCGACTCATATAAAAAAAATGCATCGGTTGTTGCTTTTGATTGAAATATTCTAACTCTGCATTTGATTTATAGATGTGGTTACATGTCTGTCGGAATTTTATCATGCATATAGTAATGGGTCTTTATATATATATTTATACATATAAATATATGTATTTTCTTATGTAGACATTAGATTTTGTATTTCATTATAATATCTCCAATTAGACATAGGCTTGCCTGTACATGTTATAGATAGTTTACATTTGGTTTGTGCCTAGATAGTTCTATATCAAGAAGTTTGATGTAAAGTAAATTCCCTATAGTTACCTCTGTATAACAGAACTCTAATTACAGAAAATTCTTACTTCCAGATCCAAAACCATTTGACTGTCATAACATAACAAAATAAAATGAACGAATTTCTAACTTTTGTACAAAATCTAACCAGTCATAAAGAGCTTCTCAAAAATTGATTTATAAGCTATTTTATCAGCATCTGGACTTCACACATTTGTATAATCAAACATACTTCATCCAGGTTATTGTATCTGTACAGAATTTAATGACTGGGCTACAACTGTAACAAATCCACTCCATAGTGATGGAAAATAATTCAATACAGGTTCAATAACACATTACATCAGATATACAATCATTTAAACAGAGAAGGAAAAGATTACATGTCTGAACCAGTTTGCGGGAAGACAAAGGGAACAACCACATTCCTCCCAACCGTATAATAAGGCAGCCAAATCACTTGCCTGATTCACCCCCTACCCTGACCATGAGTCCATGAGGGAAAACTTGGAATCTCCTCTTAAACAATGTCCTTCCCTCCTCTTCATCCTCTCCTTGCCTCACACTTAAAAATTAGTGTTCATAACAACAAGTGCACAGAAAATTCCTCCTTCCAACATACTAGGCAGCGGCATGCCTCCTCACATATGCTATATATCAAAACAATCCTTTTTTGCCTAGGTCTTTTTCTCTCCCTTGGGAATTTTCGCAGCTTTCTAAAGCCCTAATTTTCAGAGGCTTCCAATGGCCAAATCCTTGATTTTCCACTTGTAACAATTCGTCTAGAGGTTGTTCCAACATGTTCCCCACTCATGGAGTCATGGTCAGTTGAATTTAACATGGTTGTTCCATTTGTCCTCTTGCAATAATTAAAACAATATTTTGTTTACATACAAGTTTCATAGTCAAATAGTTAGTTGGGTCAAATAAGGTCTCTACCCAACAGTCATAATAATTAACTACAATTTATCAAATTCGAAATTCAGAATTTCCATAAATGGAAAAAAATTCCAAATTCGAATTTACCAAAAATGGAATAATTCTCTAACAATTTTTCGAATTTCAAAAATACTTTATTTTTTGGGATATCATAGTTTCCCTTCCCAAAGAAAGGCTCTATTAACCACCTTAGGATCTGCTGATACTTGTAATCCAGGAACGATCATGCTTGATACAACCGACTTAAAACCTTGTCTTCCTTACCATGTAGCTTTTCAAATAGTAGTGTCTTACTCCACGAAAATTTTTACCCGGAATATTTTCCGTACAGTGGTGGATGAGGGTGCCTTGACATGCGTGATGTATTTGGCATGTTGGAAGGCCATTGACCAACCCATTTTTTTTTTTCACCTACTCTTCTTACATCTTTCGACGATCGTTCTTTCCGGACACATGGGATCATTCCCTCCTTCCCTGTGCAGTTAGGGGGGAAAACTATGTGCGTCGAAGTCGAAGTGGTCAATGCATCTCTCGACTAAAATATCTTGTTAGGAAGGAGTTGGACCTATGCTACGCAAGCAGTGGTCGTGACAGTTTTTCAGGTCTTTTTGTTTCCACACAAGGGTCAGATCGTGACCATTGATCAGTTATCCTTCTCTCGTCCTGACCCTTCATCAAGGGTCTCCACAGTTCTAATGATTGACAACCCTTAGCCCAACATCATCAACGTAGGGGTTGGTTTGTGCCCACCTTTAATGGGTACTTTCGATTACCGACCGACAATGTCCATTTCATGTTGGTTGTCCCCGACCAACCTCGGGCAGAAATTTTTCAACTCTCGTTGTTTTGCACGACGTACTTTAATGATCCGTGGACTCTTCCTTCCCCATCGGCTATGATGGAAGGGACAGAGCACCATGGCATGGCCATGCTTCTATCCATGACAGAATTTGCATACTCAATTATTCAGCAAGATTTCACCGACCCCGACCAGACTCTTGCACAAGAGTTAGATCCGTTGCTCGAGCCTATTTGGGCTCAAGGTCCCCTTGCTGATACAAATTCTTTAGACTTATTATTTCCCTCAAATGAGGAGATTATTGAGGCAATGACTAGTCCGGACATACCCTGGGATGATCTTCAACATAGATCTTACTTCCTCCCAGAGTTAAGATGAATTGAAGAAGGTGAATTCACTCTAACTATGAATGGAGATAAAGCTTTTCCTATCAATCATGTGGAAATAAACACAGTTTACGCCAAAGGAAATATGGAAACAATAGTTGAAACAATACCTATCGACATATCTAGAACCCCTGGAATTATGGAGAATATCTTTGTTGGAGAGGACTGCTCCCTCGAGGAGATTCAAATCTACATGGATTTATTTAAAGAATTTCACGATGTGTTTTCCTGGTCTTATGAGGAAATGCCATGAATAGATCTAGGAATCATCGAACATGAAATCACGACTTATCCTAATATTAAGTGGGTCTGAAAGAAGCTTCATCCGTTCAATCCTAGAAGCATCTATTAAAGCTGAAGTAGAGAAACTACTTAAAGTTGGTTTCATCTACCCCATATAATTGACTCAATGGGTGTCGAATCCCATGCCAATCAATAAAAAATAGGGTACGATTCACATATGTACAGAATTCCATGATCTGAACAAGGCCTACCCAAAAGATAATTTACCCATGCCTTTTATTGACCAGATAGTCGATGAATGCACAGGTTACGAGGCCTTTTCTTTCATGGATGTTTTTTCGGCATACAATCAGATATAGATCAAAACTCGAAGACCAACACAAAACCACTTTCATTTATCCATGGGGTACATTCACTTATCGGAAGATAACTTTTGGTATGAAAAATGTTGGAGCTACATTTCAGTGGGCCATGTATTTTTCTTTCCACGACCTCAAACACATAGTCTAGGATTATCTCTATGATTTATCATCACGATCTCGCAAGAGAGCCGATCATCCGGCACACCTCCGACTTATCCTTGAATGGTGCCGCTACTACCAAATCCGCTTGAATCCAAACAAGTGTAGTTTTTGCATCACATCGGGTCATCTGCTAGGTTTCATAGTTTCGACCACAGGGATCATGGTTGATCCTCTAAAGGTTGAGGAAATAGTTCATTTTCCTCCCCCATGCACCATTCCTCAGCTTCAAAGTTTGCAAGGAAAAGCAAACATTTTACGGCATTTCATTGAAAACTATGCCAAGATCACAAAGGGTTTTATGTGTTTATTGAAGAAGGACATTCCTTTTCATTGGGACAATGTCGCTCAATGCTCTTTCACAGCATTGAAACACACCCTCACATATACCCCTCTGCTTCGGCCACCCAATTATAATAAATATTTCTTATTGTACTTGGTCACTGCGGAGTCGACCATCGGTATGGTATTAGTTCAGGAGGATGATTTGCTCTCAGAATACATGATTTATTACTTGAGTCGAGGCCTAGTTGCACCGGAACCCAATGATTCTCACATTGAAAAACTTTTGTTGGCAGCAGTCCATGTTGTCTAATGGTTCCATCATTACATTTTGTTTCTCAAGACCACCGTCATTTCCATTGTGAATCCATTTCAATATGTATTGACATGACGATTCATCAGTGGAAAGATCAGTATATGGATAGTTATCCTCCATGAATTCGACTTGGAGTTCATTTCAGTGAAATCCAAAACGTCGATGGTCTTCATGGAACTCATATTGGAACTTCCGGTCGAATCAGGTGATGTTATACTTGACGAGTCGCCTATCAAAGGAGACATGATTTTGATCGCATCTTTCGACCCTTGGTATGGAGATGTTCTTTTCTATCTCCATAATTTGAAGTGTCCCGCCTCTGCTTCTTGTGATGAGCATCATCTTATATGCCATCAGGCCAATAACTATCTCATACTTGAAGAGACTTTGTATCATTGAGGTGTAGACTACATCCTTCGCCAATGTCTCACTCATGAAGAAGTGAAAATAGTGCTCAACGATTGCCACACTAGAGCACGTAGCGGTCATTTTTCTGGGTTGGAAATATCCCAAAAGATTCTACGAGCCGGTTACTTCTGGCCGACATTAATCAAAGATTGTGTTGAATTGGTGAAGAAGTGGCACCCATGTCATATCTTCTCTCGAAAGATGAGGGCACACCACACTCCCATGTTTCCCATTATTATCATTGGTCCCTTCACTAAATGGGGGATTTATTACACTACATGAAACCCCCCTTCAACAAGGGGGCACCACTATATCATCGTAGCAGTAGAATACTTCACCAAGTGGGTCGAATCTATGCCAACGTTCAAAGATGACGGGAAGACAACAACTCTCTTTTTGTTCAACCAGATAATAGCAAGGTTCGGCATCCCAAGAGAGATTGACACTGGCCATGGCAGTCACTTTCATAAAAAAATGATGACCGAGTTAACGTCAAATATTGGGTTGTGGAAAGAAAATTAATCATCTTACTACCCACAAGAAAATGGTCAGGTGGAAGCTGTAAAAAAATCTCTTAAGACCATTCTACAACGAATGATCAATTCAGCCAAGTCAAATTGGCATTTGATGTTATACTCAACATTATGGGCTTACTGAATGTCTATTAAGACTGCAACCAGTTTCTCACCTTTTCAACTCATTTATGGGATGGAAGAAGTCTTGCCCATCGAGTGTTAGATCCGATCTTTAAAGTTGGTAGTACAGTTATTTCCAGACACTTCACCGCCTGAAGAGTGTTTATTATATCTCTAGAAACTCAATCAGAAGCATCATGATGTGGCCTTACCTAACGAGGCACACGAACAAAAAATTCAAGTGTCAGTATGATCGGTTCGTTTGTCCTTGAATTTTATCTGAAGGCGACCTTGTCTTGGTCTATGACCAAGATAAGGACCCCCTGGGGGCAGGCAAGTTCAAAGCCATGTGGTTTGGACCTTTCATCATAAAAGAAGTACTACATAAGGGTGCTTATCGTCTGGTGGACTTTGAGGGAAATGTTTTGGCAGAGCCTTGAAATGGGCTCTACCTCAAGAAGTATTACTCATAGGTGGGTCACCTTGGGTGACTTTTGTAACATATGTATAGTCTTTGTACTATTAATTTTAGTTTTGTCTTTTGGTTTTATGGACATGTGATTTTTGATGTTATATTTTTCACTGTGGTAGATGTCAAGTGAATCAGAAATATTTGTTGGGTTCGCAGATGGTGCTAGTCGGCACACTCAGAGGCTTGCTTCCGCAGCTTGGATGTTTTTCACACCTCAGGGCCAGTTGCTATCTTCAAGAGGTATCTGTTTAGGTGACACCACAAACAATGTCACCAATTACAACACAATTATTGAGTTTCTTCATGACACTTTGTCACTTGGTATCTCTCACCTCCGAGTCTATTTAGATGCTCAGCTGGTTGTGTCTCAGTTAAATGGAGTTTATCGCGTTCATGATCCTACTCTACATCGACAATTCCTTAGAGTACATCTCTTATAACAAATCTTTGATTACATTATGTATATTCATGTTCCTAGGAGATTAAATCAAGTTACAGATACTCTAGCTAATCATATATTAGATTGACATCCTACACACATGTAAGAAAAACACACACACACACACATGTAAATAAATTTGAAAATAAATGTAATCCATAAAACACAAAAAGATGTAAATATGCATATATATATATATATATATATACATACATACATACATACATACANNATATATATATATATATATCAAAGTATCAGAGTACATAAGTGGGCGTGAGTGCCTCAAAACATATGTATCCAGTAAAGAGTCACAGGGCTTATGCCCTCACAAATATACAAATGGTGCCCTCGACACATAAGAAATCTAGTATACGATAAAGGTGGGGCTTGTGGGCCCTGTCATAGTGAACAACGACGTTAGTGAGACACCGAAAATGATGGACCTAGGTCCGTGGTACCCCAACAACGCGAATCTGCACAGACAGTGGGAGATCCTCGATCTCTTTGATGGGGACTGTCCGAGTAAGCGCGGTGAGGTTCCGCTCTACCCGTCTCAAAACTCTCTCATCCTCTCCAGCTAGAGGTCGCCCTGCTACTACTGGTCAATCGGCTGCAGTTGGTCTTGCCTCTGGTCGAGGATGTCACCTAGTCCTCGAAAAGTCTGCTGGACGCACTAGCCCCATATCTTCATAGAACAGATACATAGTTGTCAGATACTTTGGTACACAAAAACATTTGATATATATGAAGAAACATAAAATTTAAATAACTTTAGAAAACAAAAAACAAACTTACCCATCTCTCCTCTCTCCTCTCTAGGAGGTACCGACATCTTAGGATCTCTAGAGAAGTTGATCTCGGCATAGGGGTAGTCCTCTATGGCTGAAATCTGTCGCACCCACCAAGAAAAAAACTTGTCTTCAAAGGCCTCAATAGTCCTTCCTCCCCCCTGTCATGAAAACAAAGACGCCCATCTACATAGCATGGGGTGAGAGGCCTGGTGCCCTCGTATCATCTCTCTAGGACTGAAAATAGGTGCTCTCGAAGAAGAAGAAAGAACAAAGAATAGTCTCAAACCCAAAGTTTATGTGTCTCTGCATTTGAAAATTTGCTAGCTGCCTCTTCATACAATCTAGTAATGTGGTGCTCCAGTCAAAAAATTTTGCATTTAAGCATTGAAACTCACAATTCATGTGTGCCCCGGAAGCCTGATGCAAAGATGTAGACCTAGTGATCCACCCAATGAGAAACACTATCACCTTCGGTGATAAGTTTGAAATCTTTCTTATTGCCACTGGTGTGCCTGTTTTGTCTATGCCAGAGTCACAATAGAGTTCAATCAACTCCGATATGTTGTGAGGCCTGGAGGAAAAAGTGCGAAAATTGATTAGTTCCCCTCTCCTTGAGAGGCTAGTCAGAAAGTATATATGCTTGGTCGTTGGAGTCAACGACGATCCCTTAAGTAGGAAGGCCTCTGCATTAGGATGCCAATAATCAACCAAGGTGTTCAGTAGCCTAGGTTGTGACTACATGAAAGGACAATGGAAAAAATTTAACAAACCACATTGCAACAATGCGACAAGAGCATCAGGGTCCTCGTCGACCAAAAGATCAATGTCCTCATGCTCTCTCTCTCTCTCTCCAGTGAACATACATCCTGTAATAGACAAAGTTCAGGAGGGTTAACTCTTGAATTTAATTTTTTTTTTCCACCAAATGAAGGGTACACACAGGCTATAGTGTGCACGCATGCAGTTTTTCTTCGGCCTGCATGCACATGCAGGCTGTCATAGGATAGCCTGCGTGTACGTAGGGCCGACCTTTTTAAATGTCGGAGCCCCTCCAAAAAAAAAACTTAAATGCATAAAGGAAGAATTGAATTACAATAGGGGTTAGTATGTACTTACTTGGTCCAAGAGGAAGTTTGTTTCATCCACCGAGGCTCTCAGAATCAACTCTTTTCATAAAAGGGTATTTTTGGCTTTTAGTCAATTTCTCAATTAGCAATGGTGATAATGAGCTGCACTTCTATTTATAGACTTTTTGGAAACTTTTTGTCGTTTTTTAGACCCCTTTGCCATTTTTTCTAATCTGAAAATCATTTTATATGGTTCAAGAGTTTCATAAGGGATGTTACAATAAGTGTTACTTTGGGTATTTTGAATATTTTGGGCAATTTGGGTCATTTAAAAGGTCTTTTGGTGAAAAGACATTTTTTCAAATTTGTGCATGTAAGATAGATTTCCACTTCCACTGGTTGAACCTCATTCTCCTTTTCTCTTTGCCATAGGATCGATCCCACCTAATTGTGACAAGGAACCCTCTTTTTTCTCTAGAAGTGTCATAATTTGGTGGTAGAGCCTACCTGTACATGGGCGCCCTAGGTAGATCCTGGTTGCATTTTGGAGTCCATGCTGTCACTAATGACTATAGGCTGGGGAGTCCTTTTTAGTTTGTCCTGATTACGAGTATGAGTTTCATTTGCACGATTCATTATCTCACTTGACCTCACCCTCAGGACTCCCAAAACACAACGGGTCTTCTTTTAAGCCCTTTTCAGACCCTCTAAAAATGAAAAGATTTTCAAGTGACCTTTTTGACCTTCACACTCGCTAAATTGAAATTTGAAGGCATGTCTGTCCAGTGGTAGTTTACCCCATTTTTGGTCTGGATGGTCAACTGTATGAACAAAGGTATACTCTAGGAGCTTCAGTTCCCTAGAAGAGCATTCTCAGGTATGATTTTAACCCTTTTTCGGGCCTGAGGAACTAAATTTATGAAAAAGGAACCCCCACGGAGTCCATAGTTAAGCTATTTTCTGACTCCCTAAAATTGAAAATATCTCTGAGTGACCTTGTTCCTTCACACTCGTTAAAATGGTCTAGAAGAACATCCCATATGGAGTCCATAGTTAATCTTTTTTCAGATTCCTTAAATATGAAAAAATTGTCGAGTGATCTTGTCTTTATCACACTTGTTAAAATGGTTTTGAATAGATGCATTTTAAGTGCTAGTTTACCCCTTTTTCGAACCGACTAGACTAACTTCAAAAAAGGTACCTGGTGGAGTCTCCTTTTATTCTTTTTCAGACTCTCTAAATATGAAAAACCATCGAGTTTACCTTCTTTGGGCTCATTAAAACCACGTCAAAGAACGTTACCATTGTGTCTCATTAATCATATTTGCATACTTGCATCTTTGGCCTAATGCCAGCTCCATGCTTCCCTCAACTGAACCATCTGAAGCATGCCTCATACGCAAGCCCTGTATCACTTTGCCTCTGCATCTTAACACCTTGGCACATGGAGGATTTTCCTGGGTGTCATTTTCCTGCATATATACTTTTTCTCTGAGCATCCATATGTTCCTTGCATTTGGAACTAGTATGTCTATGACACCCGATCCTCCTTTGTAATGCATCATTCTTTTATTCTTTTTCAAGCTTTCCAAAATTATTGAAAAAGACAAAAAAATCAAATATACCCCAAAAAGAGGAAGGGAAAAGTATTTTCTTTTTGTTGGCAGCACAATGAGTCACCCTTGGACAAAGCACATCCCTCCATTTATTTGTCAAGATTTGGGATTTAACCTAACCTTAGGAAGTTGTTCTTGCTACATAGAGTTTTTACCTCCTCCATTTGATTAGTCTTCCAAACATTTGGAGAGTTTGTGTTGCCTCCTGCATCGTAGACTTATGTCAAATACCATGCTACTTGAGTCTCATATTTTCTCGTGCTATTGTCCAAGGGAAGTTTTTACCAAGCTTCAATTGGCCCCTCTACAGTTTGTCTCCTACCCTCATGCTCAACCATCCTGAAATTCCAATCAAGTCTTTGTTCAAAATCAATGAAGCCCTTACCCTAATCATCAAGATCCTCTAGTCCGTTCCTGACAAGCCATCAAAGACCTTTGGGTAGTGAAGTTGTACACTCATATTACACTCCTACTCAAGTTATGAAGAGTTTGAAGTTGTTTCTCGAGCTCTGAAGGCCTCATCTCTAGCCATTAGGCCTTATTAACTTCTGGAAGATGGATACTATACATGTATATCTTTTTTTATTTCGAGATGTAGATTCATCATGTATTGCTCATGGATACACTTTATATATTTATATGACATGGATCTGCAGTGTATTTGATTGGCAGCCATGATTTTATTTTCATCTCGAGCATGGGTATGCCCACCTTGGTGAGACAATTGTTATTTTGCAGATGGCACCTCCCAGACTCTGGTCCCTCGGATCACTTGTTTCGTATGTTGGTAAATATTGGTAATGTATTTAGGCCATCAGATTCTCTTCTGAACTCGTACATTAGGGGGCATCTGTTATAACCCTAATTTTCACAAGACATGCATACCTGGCATCAGGCCATCTCATTTTCCATTTTTTCCAAGACACTAGTAAACAACTCTTCTTAAAAACACCCTTTTTGAAGGCACACGTGCCCTGCTCCACTATTGCATGCATGTATATGCTAGTTGACGCACTATAGCCCACGTATACCTACAAAAGAACGAAAAATGGAAAGTTGCAGATGAAATAAAAAATTTCAGTTAGGTTTCCTAAAACCATTTGACCACCTACATCTGGTCACTCAACGAAATAACTATCCCTTTTCAGCCTATAAAACAAGGGGTAGGGGTCCCATTTGGAGGAGGAAAATAATTTTAAAGAAACTCTACCCAATTTTGCATTCCCTTTGCCCCAACCTTTTGCAACCATTGTGTGAAGAGAATCATATACAAAAGAAGTTGGAGCACAGTTGAAGAGGAGCCCAGGACTAGATTTGAGGAGAAGTGGTCGATCTCACTATTGTAAGTTACTCTTGTGAGATTAATAAAAGAAGTACTTTTCTCATCCTTCCATATGATATTTTTAATGTTTAATATTGATTATATTTTGATAGAATCTCTAACCCATTAGTTCATAGATCATATGCATGTTTGGGTTTGTTTGTTTGTTTGTTTTTGAATGCAGGTCATCTTTGGGAGGAGATTTTCATTCAAGGAGCGACCAAACATTAAAGGATCGACATCAAACACAAAAACTAAGGTACAGTAACTTGATTTTTTTAACCTTATATTTACATATGAATAATGGGGTTTATGATTGGGATGATGGTAAGAAGTAGGAGACTTTAGGTCATTTTTGCATGCATTACAAAACCCTTAATGCTAGTCTGTAGGGGGATTTCCTACTCACAACATTAACCACTACTATATATTGTAAAAATTCCGACGTTTTATTTGCGGCGTTATGGACACAATTGTCCATATTGTCGCAAAATAGAGGAAATTTATAAAAAAAAAAAATCATGTTGCCCGATAACGTCGCTCTTTCCACGTTGACATCTCTCTTGTCACATTAACATCGGTCTTGCCACGTTAACGTCACTCTTGCCACGTTTTCCACTGGAACGTCTCTCTTGCCATGTTTTCCACTGGAATGTTGCTCTTGCCACGTTTGTGAAGATGTATGTCGCAATTGCGACATTAACGTCGGTATTGCCACCACGTTAACGTCGCTCTTGCCACGTTTTCCACTGGAACGTCTCTCTTACCACATTTTCCACTGGAACGTCGCTCTTGCCATGTTTTCCACTGGAACGTCTCTCTTGCCACATTTGTGAAGATGTATTTCGCAATTGCGACATTTTGGAAACTAGGTTTTCCCCTCCAACGGTCACCTTAGTATGTTAACCAAGTCAAAATACCAACGGTCACTTAGGAATTTTTTACGTTGGAATTGCAACGTTAAAAAATCTATAAATATGTTGCATTTAATGGATGTTGCGACAAGTTTGCTATAATAACGACACTTCAAAAAGGGTTGGGACAACTTCCAACACCTCCTCAATTACAACTTGACCTCCTTCATGCTTCATCACCATTTATATGAAGTGATACTTATTATTAGTGCTAGGTATATAATCAACGCCATAATTTTTAGAAGAGTTCAAACTACTAGAATAAAAAACAATGCTCTCATCTTTCCTTGTTTTATGAAACGCAAGTCTCTTTTGGAAAGAGGTCTCCTTCTCATTAGTGATAGGAACCTTCTACTCAGTGTCTTTGATTTCTAATCTTTGTTCATATCCATGGTCCCTTTCATGCATTTCTTCTTTTTTGTCCTTTCCTGTCTACTTCTTGTTTTTGGCAACTTCTTCTTATCACTTCCTTTAATTTGGATCCTATCAATGAAGGTTTCCTCCTTTATTTTGGGATGTGATAAATGGGGTTCCT
>ML805687.1:0-46805 GCA_009831015.1 Picea engelmannii
TTGTTTTTGGCAATTTTGTGTAATGTAGGGCTAATTTGTCTATGGTTTCTAGTTAACTATTTGTGTTAATGTTGTAATTGAAATTGTACATCTATTTTTATATATGTAAATATAATTTTTTCCTACTTTAAGGTTTAAGTGAATGATTAAATTGTTTACATTAACTTTAAAATTTAATAGGCACACAAATACATAAATTTATTTCTCCTCTTAAATAAAAAGTTGAATTGTAGTGAGGTAGCATTTGCTTTCGTGTATGAATTAACCCTAAATACTACCGAAAAGTATATGACATTATCATAGGTAGTTTCAAAGACCACAAGGACCAATCTTTCTCGAAGTGTTGAATAACCAAATCGTGAGATCTACGACTCACGTTGCACCATGTGATCTATGGATGTGATTCACTCTACTTTCTCCAAGACTTACGACCTGAGAACCCAGATCAATGACTCTCCTTCTCCTGCGCTCAAATCCAACAGATGGGATTTGATCTCCTTTATTATATGCTCTCCTCTAGTCTAGGTTTGGTTCAACGACCCAGATCTGTTTCCATAGCTAATCCAATGACTATTGTGGCTTCTTCTCCTTCTCGACTCCTCCTTCCCTCCAATGAAGGAATTCTCAAGGTTTTTCAAAGCTTGGCCTTTGAACTCTCCTCTTCAGGGTCAAATCCTTGGCATATGCTTGCGTTCTACGAAGTTTTATTCCTCTTGTTCTTCTTACTTCGAACAAAGTATGGGCGCACACCTTGTGCTTCTCTTGAAATTTCTAACTTAGAATGTGTTTTCCCTATCCACCCCTTGCATAGGCTCCGCACACACTTTCTTTATCTCTCCTCTACTTGCAACTCTTCGAACTTCAAAGGGGATTGGTCCTTTGTTCTTCCAAATGTCTTCTCGTGCACTCCTGACACTCCTGCTCTTCCTCCTAAGCTTATGAACATAGTCAAAGTGTTATTTCAGCACCCTCCTAACCCTCTATGCTCTCTCTCTTGAGCTTGAATAGCACTTTAAAAAAGTGTTGTCTTTGTGCACTCCTTCCACTCGCTCTCATGAGTCTTGGACTTTACAGACTTGCTTTCACACTCCTTGCACTTACCTTCCCTTGAGATTTTACACTACTCTGAGTGTAAGCGCCCTCCTTGCGCTCACTCGATGCACTATTGTACTATCCCTTCTGAGCTTAAGTGATTCTCGTGTACCTACCTGACACACTCCTCATAGAACTCTTGAATGAGTCCTAGTGCACTCCTTGCGCTGGCTTCTCAGAGTTTTACAAAATCTCTAATGTGCACTCTTTTCACAACCTTGAGAGCCAAGAACACTCAGAAGTTCACATAGACAGGGAATTCTATCTATTCCTACAAAGGGAACATTCATATACTCATGGAATTTACACATGCATAGTAAAAATTCAATAAACATTCAGAAAACACCTACTCATTTGCATAGAACACACATAGAGATTCATATGCAGGAAAACCTTCTCTTCTATTAAATCTAAGTGCTTTTTACAAGAGTTTAAAATGTTTACAAGACTGGACTGCAACAATGTCTTAGTTCTTCACTCTTCTCCAAAATTATCCTAGCTACCTTTCTAGAGAATTATTCTCTTCTCACACATTATGATGTCAATACAATCGATCCTCACAAAAGAAGAGGGGCTTATCGATCCTTCCTCACCTAAATTCATTGAATTACATTTAATTTACAACTCATCTGAAACAAATCTAGATTCATCTACCTGTCAACCATTAAAGGCGAGTTCCACTATCCTCACACAAATACAATGTATCTTCCTTCCTCAAGACTTACACACTTAATTTACATTAAATGATAAATTTAAAACAAAATGAGAAGGTTGGTGCTTCTTTGTCCTTGGCATTTGTTCCCTCTTTGTGCACTGCTACACTGACTGTTGACGTACTGCTGAGTAGGAGCGATTATCCTACATCATACTCCTCTGTTGAAAAAATCATGAGCCCCTTCTCATGGCTCCTCTGTTGTTTCTATTGAGATCCTCTAGAGCCCCAAAGTTCACTCTAGAGCTATCCACCTGCTTCTCTTTATTTCTGCTGTTGTTTTTTCTTTCCTGCCGCTACTATAGGCTCTCCTTGTGGTTTCCAAATTTTATGTTGTAGGGATCCATTCAATTTTCCACTGCAATATCCTCTTGTCAGCCTCCATCTGTTGTTGACTATATCATTTGTTGACTTCAAAATCAGTATCCTTATCTCCTCAATCTCATTGTCCAACATGTTTATGGGCTAGCTCCTCTCCTGCAGTCTACTTTACTATTGCATATCCTCTTCTTCCTCAATCTCCAACTTAGCTTGGTGGATGAGCCTCCTTTGGGTTATTACTTTTTCTCCTAGGGCTTCCAATTCTTAATACAAATCAACAAAATCTATGTTTTCCTCTCTCTCTCCCGTTGTAGGTTCCAATTCTGCAGTTCTTCTCTGTTCTTCTCCCTTGCTACAATTTATGATCATTTCCTCTGAATACTCTTCTTTTCTCCTCCTCCTATCTTTTGAAATGATTGTTTTTATGGGTTGTCTGCCAGCCTCCTTAAAAGAAACATATTCATTGGAATTTCCTCATGGGCCCTTTCCAAGAGATAATATGATCTCCCCTACCATAAGAACATGGATATGGTATTTTATTCCCTTCAAACTTTGGGAAGATTTCTCTCGTTCTTCCTCCTATTTCATCTCTTGGGCATATTTTAGTTTCTTCTCCTTCTCCTCCTCCATTAAAGTATTTGTTGGTTGTCCTTCTTCTTCTACCCCTGCAACATATGCAACGAAATCTGTTGGGATTCTTGGAAGGAATATGTTGATTCCCCACTCATACCTCCAGCTCTCTTTATCTTCTTGCTACATTCTCTACCATTTAGAATCAATCTGTCGAGATCCTCTCTAGTATCCTTGAGATCTTTATCCATCTCCTCTTTATTCATTTTCTTGTTGTCTCCTCTCCTTTTGTGAGCTTCCACATGATCGTTGTGAGCTACAATCAGCCTCTACCAATCTCTCCTTGATTAGCTTCTCGGTTCACCTGCTGGAACCTTCTCTCTGATATTTTACACTCCTATTGAGTGTAGTTGCACACTTTGCGCTTGCTCCTTCTCCTTAGCACTCCTTGCTCTCTGGCTGTTGCACCCCAACTTCTCACCTTAAGAGCTCCACAGTCTCTCCTCTACTCCAAGAATGAAATTGGTCATTTTCTTTCATCCCACCTGGATGTCTTCTTTCCTGTTGCACACTTTCAAACATTCTTCACACAGAGAATCAGTACTAGGCCTCTCCTCCTTTTCCTACTATCTACAGACAAAATAAACTCTAATACCACTTGGTATTAGAAAAAAAATTATTCTGATATTCTCCCTCTCTACCTATTGTCTGTAAACAGAGGTTCTTCTCTAATACCACATTATGCAAACCCCCTATGCGATCGTGTAACCTCCTGGTATAAGATCTATCTAAGGATATGGATTAGCTCTTGAACACATGTTGGATCTCTCCTGAAATGCACACATGCCCTCTACTTCACTTGTGCAGGTCCACACATAACTTGATGGGTGCTTATTCGAAGCCCCTTTTACTCGTAGGAATCACGCCACAGGAACTAGCCCCTTTTCCTCGGCGAAATCTCACATGACCTCGAGCTAGAACTGATATCTTAACTAAAAGGTTTTATCTAGAGCTTTGAAATTCCAATGCTCTGAAGGATTCACCAAACACAACAATCCACTCTCTCGGAGTTTTTATTGGTTGAATTTGTTCATAAAGGTAACTGTTGACTGACAGGTTTAGGTCCTCTCCCTATCCTTTCACTTCATGTCCTTTCTAACTATCAAATATGATAGTTGGTGGGGTTTCTCCTCCTTCCACGATCTACGTCTGATATCTAATTTGGGACTCCAGACTTTGTAAAATTCCATAACTCCAACACACAATACCTTCCAGATAGTCAAACGTCGAACCATGATCTACAACTCACAGTTCTCCTACATCCAATGGTTGTGATCAACTCCTAAACTCTGGCCTTTGGGGTTCCTCACTCGAAATGACCACCACCAAACTCCCAAACAACCGAATGCCGAATTGAAGAAGGGTGGATATCTAGGACTGAGATTACCATATTTGATCGATGGCTAGGATTTACTCTGGGCTTCAGAGCTTCAAGGATTCAACGACTCTGCAATGTCTTCTTCCAAAATATCCTGGGTAGCCGAAGTGCGGAAGGGATTAACAATCAATGCCCCCTTCTTTGCTACCAATATAATGCTGGGATTTATTCGAGACTTTGGGCTTCAGAGACTTTCTCCTCCTAGAAACAAAAGGACCAATATTTCCCGAAGTGTTGAATCACCAAATCATGAGATCTATGGCTCATGTTGCACGATGTGATCTATGGTTGAGATTCACTCCGCTTTGGACAAGACTTACAACCTGAGAAGCCCAATCAATGACTCTCTTTCTCTGGCACTCAAATCCAATGACTAGGATCTAATATTCTTTACTGTGTGCTCTCTTATGGTGTGGGTTTGATCCAATGACATAGATCTATTTCCACATCCAATCCAATGACTATTGTGTCTTCTTCTCCTTCTCGACACTGCCATCCCTCCAACGAAGGATTTCTCAAGGTTTTTCATAGGCTTGGCCTTTGAAATCTCCTCTGCAGGGTAAAATCCTTGGCCCCTTCTTGTGTTCTATGAAATGTTATCCCTCCTAAGCTTCTTATTCAAACAAATTATGGGTTCACACCTTGCGCTTCTCTCTAAATATGGAACTTAGAAATTTCTTTCCCTCTGCACTCCTTGCATAGGCTCTGCACACACTAGCACTATCTCTCCTGAGCTTGCAATTCTTTGAACTTCAAATGGGATCGACCCTTTGTTCTTCCAAATGACTTATTTTTCCCTCCTGGCACTCCCTCTCCTCCTCCTAAGTTTACAAACATAGTCAAAGTGTTCTTTCAATGCCCTCCTAACCCTCTATGCTCTTTCTCTTGAGCTTTATTTTCACTTTAAAAACGTGTTGGATTCATGCACTCCTTGCACTCGCTCTCCTGAGTCTTAGACTTTACATAATCACTTGTGCATTACTTTCACTTACCTTCGCTTGATATTTTACACTACTCGGAATGTAAGTGCACTCCTTGTGCTCTCTCGGTGCACTCTTTCACTATCCCTTATGAGCTTAATTGATTCTCTTGTACCCACCTGACACACTCCTTATAGAACTCCTGAATGATTCCTAGAACACTCCTTGTGTTGGATTCTCAGATCTTTCCAAATTCTCTAATGTGCACTCCTTGCACAACCTGTAGAGACAAGAACACTCAAAAGTTCACATAGACATGGAATTATATCTATTCATGCAAAGGGAACATTTATATACTCATGGAATTTACACATGTATAGTAAAAAGTCAGTAAACATTCATAAAACACCTACTTATTCACATGGAACACACATAGAGATTCATATGTAGGGAAATCTTCTCTTCTATTAAAATTGAATGCTTTTTATAAGAGTTTGCAATGTTTACAAGACTAGATCGCAACAGAGTCTTAGTTCTTCTCTCCTCTCCAGAATTCTCCTAGCTACCTGTCTAGAGAATTTTTCTCTTCTCACACATTATGATCTCAATACAATCAATCCTCACGCAAAAATAGGGGCTTCTCGATCCTTCCTCACCTAAATGCATTCAATCACATTTAATTTACATCTCATCCGGATGTGATCTAGATTCATCTACATGTTAGCCATTAAAGGTGACTTCCACTATCCTCACACAAATACAATGGCTCTTCCTTCCTTGAGCCTGACAAACTTAAGTTACCTGAAATGATAAATTTAAAAAAGAATGAGAAGGTTGGTGCTTCTCTGTCCTTGGGATCTACTCCCTCCTTGTGTGATTTCCGACCCTCAACCAAGTTTTGAGGAAACCTTGGTAAAATTTGGACCACTTTTGGACTTCGACACATTGTTAGAAGAAGGAGCACCCAGGCGGAGTTGAGATCGTGGATCTCACTTGTTTTGCAGGCTATGTGGACCGAGAAAGGGGTTCTTTAGGGTTTTTGTAATTGGTTATGGGATGTTGACCCATGGGGTTTTCCAATGTTTGGCCCTATTGTAAGGGTTTGTAAAAGTATAAATAAAAGAATAATGTATGGTAGAAGTAGTAGTATTTTGAGCTAAGTGCAAGTAGTTCGAGTGGCTTTGTGAACTGGAATGTCTGTGTGTTAAGGCTTTGTGCTTGATAAAGAGTTGGATCTGTGACTTGATCTAGTTTTTTCAAGGAGGATCTAGTGCTCAGTGCGCAGATCTCCTGTCTGTTGTGAAGCTCGACTCTGTGGCTTAGTGCTCAGGATTAACTGAATGTAATATATTGACGAATAATAAAGAGGTGAAGCAGTTGGTGGACATAGCCCCACACTGGGGTCAACCACGTACATATGGTGTCTTATGGTTTTCTTTGTGCAATGATTATCTCTGTTATGTTTTCTTAGTTATTAGATTAGATATGTAATGGATATTTATATGTTGCTTTAATTCTTTGCTTATGTTAAAATGCTAGATCTGATTCAAAGTGCTAAGTGCTCAATGTTTAGGTGCATAATCTTTGTTGTTACTATGCTAGATCTATACTTGGGTATGATATACGATGTTAATAAGGTTAATGAACTAATGTATGTCACTTCCTAAGCATCAACACAATACCCTGTGAAGTGTTATTCTCACAGATCTATGTCACATCTTGGTTACAGACACTCGCCTCCCGTAACCCCCCCTGCTTCTACCTCGGGTGAGACTTTGCCTACCTCATAGGTGTTGTTGAAAGGGATGGTGGTCGGGGTTTTGTTAGTACATTGTTAAGCGTTGAATCCTGGGTTTTCCCTTGTGCCAAAAAATGGTTCTATTGTCGGGACCTGAAACTGTGATTGCTGGGAACTGAAGTAAATAAAAAAGAGAAGCTCTATGCATAGATATGTTGTTGAAGTGTGCAATACTCTACTTGAATTGAAAATATTTGTGCCTAGAGAGTAAGTTGATCTGAGGAAAAGAGGTAAGATCCTAAAGAAGCAAGGTTTGTTCTTTGGTAAGAGAAAGATAAGTGAATTTTTTTGTTTCGAAAGCATGAATTTAAGTATGTTTAATAGGTTCTGTCCTAATTTGAAGGCTAGTGTGCAGTTGAAAGAAAGAGTTGATTTAAGTAAATTTAATGGAAATGAAGAAAGATATGTTATTCCTATGCATAGAAATATTTTTTGGACTATAAGTGGATGCACGAACCTAGGAATTTTTTTTTCATATTGCATATCCAACAATATGATCCTAGTGCGCAATACATAAGAGGTTGGGGAACATTTGAAAGAAAAAGAGGATTGACATTGTGTTATAACTGCAGAAGACCGGGACATCTTGCTAAGGAATTCCCTGGTGCATATCATATTTTCCTTTGTTGTAAGATTATTGGTCATGAAGTTGAGGATTGTCCAAGGATGATTGCTAAAGTTGAAAGGATGAACATGAGACAAGAAAATTATGAAGGAAGTCAAGAGACCAAGGGCATATTAGAAATTCATAAAGAGAAAGAATAAGAGGAATCTCAGACTACGTTATTACAGTTGAAAGAAACGATGGATGTTCAGAAAGATGTCAGTTTACGAGAGATCCTAAAAGAAAAACAATGCATAAGTACAAGAATAGAATACTTCGACATAGACTGTGTCTTAGATGAAGAAAAACAAGTAAATATTATGACAGAAGGAACTTGTAAAATTTTTGGAAAGACTATTGTGATACCTTCGTTGGGAAGGATAGGCATGTTTAAGGGAAACATGATAACCTTATGTGGAAGAATTACTAATGTACCTATTATTGTTCATGGAACATCGACTAAAGAGGAATTTGAAGTCATTAAGTTTATCGGGACAATGTCGCTTTCCCACTTTTACCAGGTAAGCCTTGGATTGAGAAGGATCAAATCAGAAGGAAAGAAGAGGAAGAAGTTATAGAAAAGAAAAATAAAGAATTAAGGGATTTCATAGCTAGAAAAATAGACCGACTGATAGAATAACGAGAAGATAAGTCAAAGAAACAAAACAAAGTAACAACGTAAGAGGAACATAAAGCAAGAAAATTATCTATCAAGGATGAAATAATGAAATAAGGTTTGAACAACCCATCTACTCAAGAAAGAAGTATGTCTACTCAATAAGTATTAAGAAAAGGGATATTAACTTCATACCCTTTGAGGGCACTTCAACAGTGTGAAGTCACTACACTAGGGGAAGATAAGAATAAAAATGGAAAGAGGATTCCATAAATAGTTAGAGAGACTCATATCACAGGAAAGAAGGCAAGGAACATAAATAAAAAGAAAGATAAGTTGGAAAAGATACAAGAAGCTACAAAGACCAGATAGAATACTTCGTAGTCTGGAACCTTGTAGGAGGCAGGTTCGCAGGATTTGAACCTTGCTAGAACAACAAGACTGTGTATAGTGAGACTTTGCCGTGGTGAAGTTATATGACCATTGGAGGTGGCCCGACCATTAGAATGATGCTCTGGAATGGTTAGAAAATGCATTTATGGA
Source organism: Picea engelmannii (assembly GCA_009831015.1). NCBI lineage: Eukaryota > Viridiplantae > Streptophyta > Pinopsida > Pinales > Pinaceae > Picea > Picea engelmannii. The sequence goes on from ML805687.1 coordinate 8,615, forward strand.
CTAATGGACCGATTTTGGGATGTTGAGATTGCACCATAAAAAACATATTCACATTGATGAAATCATTCCTGGCCATTGGAAGAATATGTTATGATGCCCCACTTATTTAACTCGTCGGATGCTGTGACGGAACCACTTTTTTCTACCCTTGATTGACTAAGCTAAACAGATAATTTTCCAAGTGTTGAGCTGTGTTATTTGAAACTATACCCCGCCTATCTGTTTTCCTACCCCGCTTGTTCGTTTGCCTACCCTGCCTGTTTGTTAAAAACTAGAATGTCGGGCGAACCTAGTGAATTAGAGAATTATGTAGAGGAGGTCCTTAAGAAGCTAATGGCCAACAGACCGATATTTGAAGGTGTCTAGGTGTCATCTACTAAGGGACTGCAAGCTTCGCCTTCAACTGGATGTCATTCTGTTCATGTCAACCCCAAAACTAAATAGTGAATTAAGCACCGCGACGATATGGCTAATGCAAAGCAGATCCCATTGATCCTACCCGAGTATATCCCACCTTTTGTTGGCATTTTTAACCGTGACAAAATTCCCCAAGACTTTGAGTGCGTCGTGTTCACTGCGTACATTCTGAAAGGAATACGTGTAGTCGGGAGTCAGTTAGGACAGATCCCGCTACTGAATAAAAACAAATTCAACTTTGGAGACCGGAAGAACTAAGCCATGTTATCTCCCCACTGCTATCTCATGAAGACAACTAGAAATAATCCTTGCCTCGTCTCACAACCATGGATTAAAGAGTTGGCACAACCCACCATGTTGAATGTGATGAAGATCCCACATTTTGGCTGCCACCAGGAGGTTGACGCTTGCGTTAGACTCCTCCTATCGTGCTATCATGGTGGAGACATGTGGCTTGATAGAAGGATTATTGTGGATCCGACACTGATCCACTGGATCATAGGCTTGAGTGTGAATGTACCTGACACTCAACAGTTTTATCTAGGGGAGTCTTCAGACCGTTCCTTAGCACAACACATCAAGGAAGCTTACAGAGAAGTTGAAAAAGGAAAGCGAGGTTACAAGGTAGCCTCTATACAGGATGGCGCAGTACGCCTTGCTTTCCAACTCCTATATAGAAAGATCGTGAGGAAGAAATGCCCCACACAGGTCATCGGGTTCGAGGTGGACCTCGCAGGAAAATGTGGGGAGGGCATGCAGATGAACTGGGAGAATTACCTCATCAATGAATTGGAGAAGGATTGTCGCGAAGCTCGGGACTTGGGATGAGAATTCCATTATAGCTGGCTGATCATTTTGATCACATTTGTCTCTTGGAAAATGCCTGAAGGAGCCACCTTCCTATAGATTGAACCCTCGGAGTTGTTGGTCGCTAGGTTTTCGACCTTTTGGTACACCAATGACATGACGAAGCAGTGGCAGTCCAATGCCATGTTTCATGCATACTATCAACAATTTAAGCTTTCCATTGAGTCATTTCCAAGCATGACATCGCACACCTTGCACCAATACCGACCAATAGGAAATTTCTACGCAGATCCTCATTTCATCTACATCACTGCGTAGAGAGATGAGAACCAGGAAGAGTTATATTCGTACTACAAGCTAACATATGAAGACATGGAGTAGATTACAAAGGAGTGGATGAAGGAATTTATTGTACCTATCATTGATGCATAACGCTTCGAAATTGACACCATAGGAAGCCCCATAGTCATCCGAGTTGAGCATGTCAGAAAATCCAGTGGCAAGAAGAAGAAAAAAAAGAAGGAGGAAGTCCAGGATATATAAATCCATGAGGAGGACAATGCTTCTAAAGATAACGGGTCTTGATCGCTAGAAGAAGGAGAAGACGAAGTAGAAGGATAGGGAGGAGGACATGAATGAGAAGAAGGGAAAGGAGGAGGTGAAGCTACCACCCCTCCACTTGAGGATCCCCGTGTTGGGACAGTAACACTACAGAAGAGGAAGGTTTCTCCAAATAAACCTTCAGCGAGGAAGAAGATGCACGCTAATAATCCCTAGTTAGAGGCCATGCTCACGGAGGACGATATCAGCCTAGTCCATAGAGCTATGGAGGATGCTTCCGAGGACACATTGAAGAGATATGGAGAAAAGAAGAAGGAGATATATGGAAGGATCGAGAAGGAATTGAAGGAAGTAAAACAAGTTGTTCATTTGGTGCACGCGGTACCTACTGCACCTTCCCTGTCACAGAATGCAGAATTGGGGGATGAACCAAACCAGTTGAGAAGGATTTTGGATGTGATAGAAGCCCATTTCTAGAGAGCATAAGAAGAAAAGGAGAATTCTACAGAAGCATTGAAAAGAGAGAAAGACTAATTATTAGCACAATTAAGAGCAATGCAAGAAAATGTAGCATCCCAGGAAAGAAAGAAAGCAGAGCTTCAGGTGAAGATCTAGGAGGAAAAATCCTAGCTACAGAGAGAAAAGGAACAACTAATCGCAGAGTAGGCCATGGTCAAAGAAGCAGTGAGTAAGGCATGTCGCTTTGTACCAGGCTTGGTACATGAGGACCAGGATCTGGTCGAAGTTCAAGTAGTGAAGCTCGCTGAGACCCTTCAATAGCATCAAGCTAGGATAACAGATTTGGAGGCCCAAATAGTACCGAGCACCCCGCATGAGGTGCATGAATAGATGGAGGAGACCGCTAAGAAAACACTAATAAGGATAAGAACCCTCGCCTCAGAATGAAAATATCTGAGTGATAGAAGTGCACATACATATGAATGCCTCGTGGAGGATCCAAAGATAAGGAAGTTGGAAGTGCAGTTAAAGGAGGTGCAACAACAGGCAGTTTCCTTACAGGCACAAATGAAGCTACTCACTATGGTAGAAAGAATGAAGAGATCCCAGGAGAAACGTGCAGTACAACAACATATCAATTCCATCCATGGAAAGGTAATGGAATTCACTCGAAATCTGCAACCTATGTCAGACGAAGCTTGAAAGGTGTTCAAATAGATTGATGGATAGGGCTTGCAATTGGACCAAGTAGTTGTAATAGTATAACAATGCCTGGAACGGACTGTTATAGAGTATACGATCTAGGAGCTCGTTGAGCAGGAGGCTCAGGCAAAGAAGCAAGTTGAGGTATCCCGAGTCAAGCTCAAGGCCTTTAAAGTAGCATTGTCTAGACCTCAGTGACTCCGGACGAGTTGCAAGTGAGTGTTGGGGGCCTGTTGGCCCTCGAACATGTTTTGAGGAAACCTTGGTCATATTTGGACCACTTTTGGACTTCGACACATTGTTCGAAGAAGGAGTGCCCAGGCAGAGCTGAGATCATGGATCTCACTTATTTTGTGGGCTATGTGGACCCATTAAGGGGTTCTTTAGGGTTTTTGTAATGGGTTATGGGATGTCGACCCATGGGGTTTTCCCATGTTTTTCCCTATTTTAAGGGTTTGTAAAAGTATAAATAAAAGAAGAATGTATGGTAGAAGTAGTAGTCTTTTGAGCTAAGTGCAAGAAGTTTGAGTGGATTTGTGAAAGGGAATGTTTGTGTGTTAAGGCTTTGTGAATGATAGAGAGTTGGCTTTGTACCTTGATCTATTTTTTGGAAGGAGGATCTAGCACTCAGTGCACAAATATCCTATTTTGTGTGAAGCTCGACTCTGTGGTTTAGTGAACAGGAGTAACTGAATGTAAGAGATTGATGAATAATAAAGAGTTGAAGTGGTTGGTGGACATAGATCCACACTGGGGTGAACCACGTACATCTGGTGTGTTAAGGTTTTCTTTGTGCAATGATTATCTCTGTTATGTTTTCTTAGTGCTTAGATTAGATATGTAATGGATATGTATATGTTGATTTAACGCTTCACTTATGTTAAAATGTTAGATCTAATTCACAGTGCTAAGTGCTCAATGTTTAGGTGAATAATATTTTTTGTTACTACGCTATATATATCCTTGGGTATGATCTGCGATGCTAATAAGGTTACTGAACTAATGTATGTCACTTCCTAAGCGTTAACAAAATACCCTGCGAAGTGTTATTCTCAAAGATATGTGTCCCATCTTGGTTACAGACACCTGCGTCTTGTAACCCCCCCTACTTCTACCTCGGGTGAGACTTCGCCTTCCTCATAGGTGTTTCCAAAAGGGTCAGTATTTGGGGTTTATTTGGTGTGTTGTTAAGCGTTGAACCCTGGGTTTTTCCTTGTGTGTTGGTTGCTAACGTACTGTTGAGTAGGAGTGATGCTCCTGCATCATGTATTGTATGTATGTAACTGAGTAGGACAATTAGGGTTTGATAGAGCCAAAGATGGTCAACATGCATTGTAAAAGTAGGTCATTTTGGATATGGGTAGAATTTATTGATACTATCGTTATTTTTATTGTTTGTTGATGGTAGATTGGTTGTTATCCTTTTAGTTCCATTTTGAGGGTAGTGTTGAGAATCATTTTTTTGTTGAGGAATAAGTTTTTGGAGTATGATGTTATTTTTATGCAGCACCTATATATGTGTTGTAGGTGTGTTAATGTATTGAATTATGATGTTACTATGGAATAATGGAACCCCCCCCTTCTTTTGAAGTTATGTATTTTTTATTTTATATGGATGATTGGTAGGTTGATGCTTATATTCATTGTTTGTTAGAATAAATCTATTTCATGTTACAAATCTACATATAATATGAATGGTATAGAGTTGCATGATAGTATTATAGTTTCATTTATGAATGAATGTTAAATAGGGATGATTACCTACTCATTATATAACCTCCGTCCCCTTCCTTAGTCTCGACAATACTTCATGTGAAACCTTCCTCTCAGGGGGATTAAAAAATACTAGTACAATAGACCACCATTTGCATGCAATGGGAAAACCTAGGGTTCAACATTAAATCACCAACAAAACCCTAAGGATATTAACCGTTTCAGAATCACTCGCAATAAGGTGAATTATCACCCGAGGTACCTATGGGGACTTTAGGAACTAGGTTTCGACAGTTATGGAGGAATGGGAGACATTCATCATATTCTCCATACTTAACATTCATTCATTACACCATACATCAAGTGCATGGAGCCATCATATAACATATTCATATTAACGATTCATACATCACATGTGCACCATAAATAGAACATAAAATAAACACATCACAACACAACATACATCATAATATATTTAACGTGGTTCACCCCAAACTGGGCTACATTTGCAATGGAAGGCTTCTTATATTATCATTCAGCATCATCTCTTACAAAATATGTGCACTGTGCTCCTACAAGATATCTTAGTTATAACCCAACATGCCTTTTTCATTCATGAACATAGTGCACACTTACCTCTCAAATGATATGCAACTTAGATCATATTCAACTTACAATTACTTCCTGAACCTCAGAACTATGACTCTTTCACCCAACAACTAGTATTTTTCAACTCCTTAACATTATCTTGCTCTCTCTCTACTGTAAAAAACCATATATATTTATACTTTTACAATAGGGATTAGCCCGTTACTAAATGGACCAATTATCTAACTATTTGTAACTAACTCCCTCCTTTCGCGTGGGCTGGTCCTTTGAAATTGTGCTAACTGTCTTCCTTTCTTCCACATGTGTTTCTCCTCAACCAACTTGTTGTGTGGTTTACTCCTGTGTGATTCTTAAAAATTGTCCCAAAACATCCTGCTCCAACAGGCCCCAAATACTCACTTGTGGCTCGTCCTGAGCCACTCAGTTCTATTGGTTCATTGCTTTCAGTGTCAAAATGAGCTTCTCAAAAGTCTCCCTAGAAGTTGTGACCTTTTCCTTCACTTCTAATTCCCACACCAATATCTCTTTTGTATCCTGCACAGTGATAGGAGTTTATAGCTTCTCTTCGCTCTCCTGTACTACTTGCTTCACCTTTAATTGTACTGCTACGATTTATTTTATTACTTGGAACACTTATTCTTGCAATGGCTCTAAATTCTATGCCAACTTTTGTTGCTCAACCCTAATTTTATTTATCTCCTGGTTTACCTACCTATTCTCAACTAAGGTATCCACATTTTCCTTTGTTGTTAGAGTATACATCGTGTCTTTCATCTTCAATTCCTTCTCTTGTGAATTATGTAGCTTATGATCTAATGATTTTAGTTCTGCATTCTCTAGTAGCACAGTCCATACTTGTGTGATTCCTTCATACAACTTCACAGATTCTTCATCCATGCTCTTTATTCTTTCTACTTTCATCATAGTTGTATTCTCTCTCTTCTCTCTTTCATCCGATGGCGTACTCGTTGTCTGGCATGCTTCCAAATCAATAATATTTGCGCGGAATACTTGAATGGATTCACTGATATTCTTGAATTTTTCTTTTAAAGGGGTGTCTACCTCCTTAGATACTTATGGAATATTAAGATAGACCCCTTGTACTTCCTCTTTAAATATTTCTATCCTCTATGTGGTGTCATCACTTTCCAACATAAGTTTACTATATTTTTCCTATAGCACATCATTATCTGCAACTACCTTAGTCAACTCCATCGACGTTGACACCACATGAAATTGAATTTCCAGCATGATTCTCATCTCCAAACTATATAATACTTTTCTGGGAATCTGAGACAACACCAATTCGATATGAATAAATTCCTTTATGCGCTCCTACAACTTTGTTGTAGGGAACTCTAAAACTCCTTCTGTTATCTTCATCAACTGATTCTCTCTTGATGCTGCAGATGGGTGGGATGTCATCAATTGCACCTTTTTTATACTCTTCATCATCTCTTGTTCTCCTATTCTAACTGGTGTTATCATAGTTGTCTCCTAAATATGTATAAGTGTGACAATTTGCACTTTCATGTCTGAGTGCATTTATTCTTGCTTCTACACCGCTAAATCAAAAGCCTCACCAAGAACCTCCTTAACTTCATCCGTGATATTTTCTAATTCATCCTTCGTTAATGCTTGAATGACCACTTTCTTTATGGATTTCTTCTTCTTCTTATGCTATCCTCTTGTCTTCTCAGGATGTTCTTTCCTTTTCTCGCCAATAAGTGGTGGGACTTCATGCATGTCTTCTTTTTTATTTCCTTACTCTCCTTATTCCTCTTATTATTAATATTTTTCTGGTTCTGTCTCCTTCTCTGGTTTTGTCTTTAGGATTCTTCAGTCTTCATCCTAATCATTTACTATCTGGTTGATGTCCTACTTTGTCACTCTATAATGCATCGACAACCATTGGTAATTTGAATCCTTCTTCGATTGAATATAGATATGATGCATCCCTACCTTAAATGGTGGAATACCTTTATATAATTAAATAATCTGTAGTGGAATTCACTACATGTCCTCGATGCATTAAAAATTAGTCTCTTTTTAAGTATAGAAAGTAACATTATTATCCATCTATCGATCCTTATGCCCAATATGCCACAAAGACATATATCTCGCTGTTAGAAACAACTTATGGATTTCTTCCAAGAACTGCATCTCTTTGGGATCCCTCCACACAATCACTGTTATCAATATTAATAACCATGCATAGTTGAATTTTGTTCCTTTCTCCCTTGCCTCCCTGAAATCCATAAAAAACTAATTGACCAGAAAGGTCGACCAGTTTAACATTACTCCTGCTACACACTTCTCTACTGTTTCTATGGATCCCGCTAGTACCTAATCTTTGTGACATTTTATTAGTAGCTTACACTCCAACACTTGTGTCTCAAACCTTACTATATCAACAGTAATTCTATATACATATATCCCACATGCTCCTCTATGTGCTCCATATTTCTCCTTGATCCTCTCTGATAGTTATTTCTCATTGGCCTTATCTGTGAATAATGGAAAAGGGCCCTTGCCTTGTGTAGGTAATCCTAAGATTCGTGCAATCAATTGTGTATCAATCAACATGGATCTGTCCAACCATAGAAATCCCCCATGGAAACAACTAAGAAAAAACTTAACGCAAGCATCGATTTCCATCCTCTTACCAAAATAGGGTATCTCCAACATATTTAGAATCCCTTCTAGCTACAACCCTATTTTCCATTCCTTCATCTCAAGTGTCATTACCAGTGATCTGGGTCTCATTACTGTGCATAAATAGTTCTAGGGCACTAGGTTTGGAAACTTCTTCGCATCTAACAGGTCGTGGTACGAGTATCTCAAACTCTCTATTTCTCATAGCATGTCTCCTTCGACAGTGACACCGAGGGGAATCACTAGTGTAACCATGGCATACTTGGCTTCCTTCAGTAGTCTCACCTACTTTACTGTGGGTTTTCTCAGTGGTACATATGGTCGAGGAAATTTCATTGGTTTCTCCATGCTCGAGGATTCTTCTTGAAATAACATTGTGGTCGTCTTACTACGATGTTTCTTCATCCCTGATGTAGATGCTACTCCCTTAGGTGTCACCATAACTCTTTTTGCTTCATCTCTATTTTGTAAATGTAATATCCCAAGGTCGAGCCCCAGTTTTTATTATGAATGTAACATGTTTTGTAGGATGGTGAGCCAAGTAATTATAAGTTGGTAGGCTTATGTGTTTATTATTCCGGAGATCCTAGATGTTAAAGGCCAGGAACTTGTTTTGTACATGTAAATATTCATGTTATTAATATAAAAACATTGATAACTGTAGACCGACTATGAGCATAGGGGCAGACCCAGGGTTCAATGCTAAAACAACACACCAAAAAATCTTAACTACCGGCCCTTTTGGAAACACCTGCAAAGCAGATGAAGTCTCACCTGAGGTAGAGGCAGGGGTGGTTGTGAGACTCAGGTGTCTGCAACCTTATCTAGGACACAGATATATAATTATGATACTTAATAGATCACTTAACATTGTCATATCCTCAATATGAAATCAATATCGACTTCGCTGATAAAACAGAGCTTCGCAGCATTCAGACTAATCTAATGTAATTAAGCACTTAGCACAAACAAATGGATCATATCTAGCAGAAGCAACCACTAAGCACATTAATAGAATTCAGATCTAACATTCATAGCACAAATCATAAACATATCTATCTATCTATATCAAAACACTTAACAAGAGATGTTATAAACACATCAAGACAAGCACAAAGAGGAACAACATAGTGTTTACATGGTTCACCCCTACCCTGGGGATATGTCCACCAACTCTTTTTCTTTATTTCCTTTAGTCAATAGGTTACATGCACAGAGCCTCCGAACCCTTCTCCGCATAGGAAAGAAGATCTATGTAGCTCGCTAGATCCTTCTTCCTTGTGGTACAACACAAATCCTTCAACTATCCGTTATAACCACTTGAAATTATCTCTGTAAGTCTCTTACAGTAATGCATAGAGAACTTACAAACTCTACTTGCACTTAGCATACATTAACATAACACAGATGCACCACCACTTCTATCTATCCTAAGAATCTATTTATATATTACAAAATAGGCCTAAACATGGGTAAACCCATGGGCCAACATCCCATTCCTGTTACATATCCCAAAAATGGAAAAAGGACCCAAAAAGGGGCTGAGATCCCATGATCTCCGCTTCCTCTTGCGCTCCTCCTTTGACAGGCTGTTGAAGTCCAAAAATAGGTCAAAATTGACCAGATATCAACAAAACTTGGTCAAGGGCCAACATACCCCCAACACTCACCTGTGACTCGTCATGAGTCACTCTGATGTAGGAAGTTATGATTCAAACGCTTCAATCTTGGCTCGAACTGGTTCGACTTGCTGCTGTGTTACACACTTTTTTTCAGCAAATTCTTGAATGACTACATCATTCAAAGGTCCTTCCAGGTGTTGTTTTTCAGCGGTGCTAACCTTCTCCAGTTATACTCCCTAGCCTTCTACTTCTGTAAACAACTAATAGGCCTTATCTTGTACTAGTTCGAGTTTTTATGTTATCTCCATAACTCTACTCTGGATATTATGAATTTGTTGTTGGGCGGTTCACTGCTCTTGAGATCTCTTCATTCTCTCCACAACAGACAGAGACTTCAGCTGTGCCTGTAGTGTTTTTGTGTGCTTCTTCACTTCCTGGAGCTGTGAATCAAGTGATTGTAACTCTGGGTTCTCGGTAAGTTTCTCATATGTCTAGGCACTGCGATCAATGAATTGCTTGCATTCTAAGGTAAGGGGCTTCAGCCTGTCAACTACGCTATGGGCAGTGGCTTCTCACTGGTCCCTTACGTCGTGTGGAGTCTCGAGCATAATGCGTATCTCTAAATATGTTATGTGGTGTTGGATCACTTCTTCAAGTTGCACTAATTTCTGTGGAATTCTCTCTTCGACCTTTACTTCTACGACTATCATAGAGAAAAGTGCTTTGTTGACCATTTATTTTACTTCGAGTTTCTCTGTGAGCAACTGTTCCTTTTCTTTCTGCAGCTGGGATTTTTCTTCACCGAACTTTTCCTGGAGAGAAAGCTTCTCTCGTTCTACAGTACTGCGTTTCTCTACAAGGACTCCTTGTACTTGTGTCAAAGCCTAGGTTCCTTGCGTTGTTTCTTCTTGCGCTCGTTGAAGGTGAGCTTTGACTGTATGAACTATTCAGTGGAGTATAGATGGCTCATCCCCCAGTTCTAGTGTTCCTAATGGAAAAGGCGCAGTGGAGACTGCACGACTGAACTGTAGTGCTTGTTGTACTCCTTGGAGCTCAATATCAATTCTATTATACATTGCTTCCTTCTTAGCTTCTTGTTTCTCTGCTATCTCCTATGGATCATCATTCAGGGCCACTATAATGAAATCAATGTCATCTGAGGTGAGGATAGTCTGCATATTGGTCATAAAAGCTTTCGATTTCTTCTGGGAGGAAGGATTTGGGGGGTAAATGTTCCTTTTCTTCGAGGGGTCCTCCTCGTCTCTAGGTGGTGTAACCTCTCCTTTCTTATGTTCAACTTTTTCACCATCTATCTCTCCACCATTACCTCCTTTCTCTGGTGATATGGAAGTAGTATTCACAGATGCACTGTCTAAATCCTGAACCTCTTCAGTTTTCTTCGTCCTGCTAGGTCTGGGTGTATCCTGCGTAGTTTTTGGACTGTCTATATCGGATATCTCTGCAGGGTCTGCTGGAATGAGGAGGTCCGCTGACCAATCCTTGGTGATCTCGTCCAAGTCCTTCTCCAGTATATTGTAGTAGGATTGAAGTTGTTGCTTGTGCTTGTCAACGCGTGTTGTGATATAACTGAAATGGTGGTCCATGATGAATTTCATCAAAGGCCAGAACCTGTGTAAAGTATTTGGAGTTATGCAATATGCAGGCTGTATGGATACCTTCAATTGATTGTAGTATGCATGAAATACAACATTGGAATGCCACTGTTTATTCATGTCGCTGAATACCACAGTGTGTTGAACTTCACAGCCAATGGTTCAAAGGGTTTGATGTTTGGGAAGGTCGCACCTTCTGACATCTCGCAGGCAATGAAAGAAATCAGGATCAATAGCCAAATGAAGTGAAATTATTACACTTGATCCTGGGCTTATCTACAGTCAAGTTCTAATTGGTTCACCATGCACTTCACCCAGTTCATTTGTAGGCCCTTCGCGCACTTCTCTGCAAGGTCGACTACAAAACTAGTGACTTGGGTGGGTTGGTTCTTTCATACTAACTTTCCTGCGATCAATTGACAGGTGAGGCACACTGTGTCACTCTGGATAGAAGATACCTTGTAGCCTCGTGTTCCCTTCTCAACATCGTCGTAGGTGTCCTTGATTCTTTGAGCTATAGCGTGATCCATTATTTTTCTGGGATAGAAATCCTATGGGTTAGGGCCTTGCATACTTATCTCTGTGATCCAATTTAAAAACGTCATATCCACTATTATGCGATGGTTTAACCATAGATAATCTCCATGGTAAAATTACAACAACAATTTGACACATGCATTCACCTCCTGGTGTCGTCTGAAGTGCGAAATCTTCATAACGTTCAACAGGGTGGATTGCACGAGGTTATGGGTCCATGATTGAGGGACAATATTTAAATTCTTTCCCTTTTTTCTGGTCAGGTAATTATGCATGGCGATCATGTTGTAGACCTTCCTATCACCGAGGTTTAAGTCACTAAACTTCAACGCTGCAATCTTTTCTTGGTCTACGTGAACTGCGCGTATCCCTTTCGGGAGGTACGTAGTGATCAAGGTGTACACAAAGTCTCTGGGAACACTGTGTCAATTTATTGCACCGCTCAGAGGTGGTAGATAGGTGGGTAATATGCTTAGAATCAACTTAGCATTCGCGAGGTCATCCCTTTGCTTAGTTCACTTCTCATCTGATGGCCGAGATGGTCTGGCTCAAGCAGTTGACGAAGAGGTTGGTAGTCCTCTTGTGGATGATGCTTGTACTCCTGTGGATAATCCTCTCTTTGACACAACTCTTTCAGTCATCAGGTCAAGGAGTACTCCTATCACTGATTCTTCAACTACATTGACTTCCTTGAACATATGCGCTCGATATTAATTAGATCAGGGTCAAATTAACTTAGACACTGCAGTGAGATAGAGAGAAAGAGTGAAACAATCACTATATAAACTCGGCTTATTCTGTGGGCTCAAATTATCAATTAGCAAAAGTGTTCTCGGTGCATGGCGCGACGGGATAAATAGGTAACTCAACAATGGTTCACTTGCAACGGGTATGAAGCCTCCATTAACCCAGTTTTGTTCATTATGGCATGGTCCAACGGTTTAATGACAAACCATAATTTCCTTTTTTCCCATTCGGAGCATCAATCGAATGGTTATAATGTCCCCAATGGCTATATTGCTTCTCCATGGCGGAGTGCCATGTTTCACTGTTTTGATATCCCAGTGAAGTTCCAATTTTGCAAATTTTCCTCTTGCGAAGTTCCCTCTGGAACTTTCTGTAACTTATCCCTCTTCTTACTTAACTTCCTAGCCTTCTTTCGAGTGAGCTTTGTCTCGGCATGTCTCTTTCCATTCTGATTCTTATCTTCATTTTACATAGGCACTGCGCAATGTTGAGATTCTTTTCTAGGATTCATGGGTAGTAGCTCTTCTTTATCTGGGGTAGGTACTTCATTATTCTGTGAGTCCTCTAATTTTCTTGTAGCTTCAACATCTGGGCCTCTAGTGTTAAATATCTTCGATCGGTTCTCATGTTCTTCAATCAAGTGTGTGATCCTTCTGGTCATGAAATATTTTAATTCTTGTTTCTTCTGCTCCAAAATGTTTTCTTCTTCCTTTTGTCTTTCTTGATCTCTATCAATCCAAGGTTTTCCTAGTAACATGGTAAATGGGGCATTGTGTTCAATAAATTTAATAATATCAAAATCTTCTTCTGTCGAAGTTCCATTGGCATTCGTAGGTATCCGAGTGAGATTTCCACATAGGTTTACTAGTTTTCCTCTGAACAATCCTATTCCTCCTAATGAAGGAATCATATCAGGCCTCCCTATAGCTTCCCAAGTTCTCTCTGTCATGATATTCACCAGTGTCTCTTCATCCAAAACACAGTCAATCTTGAAGTCTCCTATTCTTTCTTTGATGCATTCTTTTTCTTTGAAGATCTTTGATATTATAACATGTCATTGGTCATTCAGGGTTTCTTTCATTTGTAACAATACTTTCTCAGATTCTTTCTGCGATTTTGCTATTTCTAGATCTTCCTTAGGGTTTTCCTGGTTCAGATTCATTCCTTCAAGATTAGCAATCATTCTAGGGAAATCCAAAACTTCATGGTCCATAGCTTTGCAACAAATACAACTAGGTCTTCTTCCACAACATTCCTTAGCAAGATGTCCTGGTCTTCTGCAGTTGTAACAAAGGGTTAATCCTCTCTTTCTTTTAAATGATCCCCAACTTCTCATTTTCTGTGCGCTAGGATCATAGGAGCTAACCTACAACAAATTCTTACTAGGATCCTGCATCCATTTGTTAGTCCAAACATTCTTTCTATGCATAGGTATAACATATCTTTCACTATTCTTGTCAGATCTGTTAATATCAAATCCCCCTTCATCTATCAATACCCTAGTTTTTGAACTAGGACAGACTCTATTAAACATACCTAGATCCATACTCTAGAAACAAAAAATTCCACTTATCTTACTTCTACAGAGCACAAATCTTCCAGATCTAAATTTTTTTCACTATTCTTACCTTTATCAGAGAACAAAGCTTGCAGATCTTACCTATTTTAATAAGAAATTATCACTTTTACCTTTCTTAGAGAACAAAGCTTTTAGATCTTGCTTCTCTCCTTCATATCCGACTTCTTTTCTTCATATTAGAATTCTTTCTTTTAGCACAGAGCTTTATAAATAAAGTATAATACTGTGCACTAGAGCGACAGATCTATGCAAAGAGCTTTCCCAACTTTAGGACAAATCTTTGCACAAATATTCTTCTTTCTTAGTTCCCAGCAATCACAGTTTCAGTCCCAACAACAAAACCATTTGTTGGCACAGGGGAAAACCTAGGGTTCAATGCTACAACAATGCACCAACAAAACCCTAACTACTGGCACTTTCGGCAACACTTGCGAAGTAGATGAAGTCTCACCCAAGGTAGAGGTAGGGCTGGTTGTGAGACTCAAGTGTCTACAACCTTAGATGGGACATAGATCTATGATTATGATACTTAATAGAGCACTTAGCACCATCATATCCTCAATATGAAATCAATATCGACTTTGTTGATAAAACAAAGCTTCACAGCATTCACACTAATCTAATGTAATTAAGAACTTAGCACAAACAGATGGATCAGATCTAGCAGAAGCAAGCACTAAGCACATTCATAGAAGTCAGATCTAACATTCATAGCACAAAGCATAAATAGATCTATCTATCTATATCAAAACACTTAGAAAGAGAAGTTATAAACACATCAAGACAAGCAAAAAGAGGAAAAACACAATGTTTACATGGTTCACCCCCACCCTCGGGCTACGTCCACCAACTCTTTGTCTTTATTGTCTTGATTCAATAGGTTACATGCACAAAGCCTCCGAACCCTTCTCTTCATAGGACATAATATTTGCACAGCTCCCTTGATCCTTCTTCCTTGCGTTACAACACAAATCTTTCCACTATCTGTTACAACCACTTGCACTTAGCTCTGTAAGTCTCTTACAATTATGCACAAAGTACTTACAGACTCTACTTGCACTTAGCATACATTCACATCACATAGATGCACCACCACTTCTATTTATCCTAAGCATCTATTTATATATTACAAAATAGGCCTAAACATGGGTAAACACATGGGCCGACATCCCATTTCTGTTACATATCACAAAAACCCAAAAAGGGGCCGAGATCCTATCATCTCCCCTTCATCTTTGTGCTCCTCCTTCGACAGGCCGTCGAAGTCCAAAAGTAGGACAAACTTGACCAGATATCAACAAAACCTGGTCAAGGGCCAACATTGACCATGAAGAAAGAGTATGGGGGACTAAGATCCAATAGGATAGGTAAGGGAAGGGGGGTTGAGAGACTAGGAAAAGGGGCTAATCTTGAGGGATTAACCCAAGGAAATATTATAATGTATTTCCATAAATTACTAAAGTTTGGGAAATAAACCGAGTTATCCTATGTTCCTTTGGGGAGAGGAACGAGTTCCAAGTGGAGAGGAACGTGCTCCTAGAGAGCCAAGTGTCATACAAGATTCATGCAGATTTATGTGGGAAATTCCATTGTTGTGGGGGTTCATGGGGGAAATTATTTTCATCTTTTCCTCATGGGTTCACACTCATGATTTGGGGATGAACGCATTTTCTCACCATCCTCTCTCCCAACATCTTGACCAGGCTAGCCATTCATTGCTATGATTCACCCACGCACTGAGAAAGAAAGCAGTGAGTTGGTCTACCATTCTCTAACTGTAACCATCTTGAACCTATGCAAAAAGCCCAAAATGATATCTTACTGAATATGTACCTTGTGGGTTGCCTTTGTTTCACTGTTTCCTGATGTCCAGTTTCTATTGTTTTCATCACCTTTCGTGTGTGTTGAGAAGTGGGAGTGAAGAAGTGGTTTGCTAGTCCCATGGATAGAAGAAGCATGCTATTAGACCTGTGAGCTACTCTCTCCAGGTGAGAGAGGTTGTTGTGATTAAAGAAGTAGGTTGTCAGGCCTATGAGAAACTCTCTCTAGGTTAGACAGTGTTGATATTATGGTAGCTACATGAGGTATTTACCTCCACATGTAAAATTGATGAGAGTAGAATATTCCAGGAAGCAATAAGAAACCCTAATTAGTTGGCTAATAACCCTAGAAGACAAGTCGTCTCAAGAGGATAATTTGTATTAGGTTATTATCCTCCAAGAGAAGAAGTTGGCTAAAGGGAATATTATATACTAAGTAAATAGGCACCCAGAATGAGAACTCGGCCCAGGCAGTTTGCTAGTTTTAGTATAAATACAGGAGGCCAGTCTTCATACTGGCAAGAATTCTTAGAACTACAGTATCACACTTGTGCGCACTGTAGTTGGGAAATTTTGTGCACAAGTTTTGGAGAAGTTGTTGCTGCCAGTCTATAGTCTCGGTTTGCTCTAGGTTTGGACTTTTTGATCATATTTTTTTATTCTTGCTTAGTGCGTTATCCTTGGAGAGAGGTGTGCTATCTTTTTTGGCTATCTAGCGTAGGGTTTTCTTCTAGAGTGATTCCCTGTCAAGGTTAAGGTGCTCAGGGGTGTCTTCAGCCTATGGTTGGGTGACAATATTGATATTGTCTATGGTTAAACGAGCACATCCATTATATTCTAAAATGTTATGGGCCCACACCTCCTTCATTTAGTCTAAACAGTAGAAGAGATCATAGCCATAAGGATACTAAGCTCATTGAAGAACTTCCACTAGGGTTTCTAGCAAGACTAGTTACTAAAGCACTGTCGCTAGGGTTACTAGCAAGTGCAGTTGTAGAAACCATAACCCTCTCATTAATCCACCTTAAGTGAAGAGATTGAACTAATTTATGGTAATACTAGTGTGCCCTAGCCTAGTGCATCTCCTGGTACTCTCAACAAGCTAAGTTGTCAAGCTTGAGTTTTTGGTCAAATCTAGGGTTGACCAAGTTAAAACAAACATGAATTACTCTATGAAGTCGGAAAAAAAGTTAGAAGGGACTTCTAACCTCAGAGCGTGGAAGACAAGGATTTATCGCATCCTTTCTAATAACAAAGTGTTGGATATTGTGAAAGGAAAGATTGTGGAACCAGAGTTTGAAGAAGGAAAAGAGAAGGAACCTCAAAACGTTGCAGTTTTGGAGAAGTTCAAAGACAATGACATCAATTCCATGAGTATCATAGTGGATTCTATAAAAGACCACTTGATACCCTACATCTCTCATCTTGATTCGTCTAAGAAGATGTACGATGCCCTAACAAACCTCTTCTCAATTAGAAACATTGGACAAGTAATGAGTCTGAAGAATGAGCTCCGTGACATGAAGATGAATGATGATGACATCATACTTTGTGGGGATCTCTCAGTTAAGAGATCAACTACAAGCTATTGAAGAGATCATCTCAGAGAAGGAACTGGTAAATATAGTGATGAATGGTCTTCCCAAGACATGGGATGCGTTTGCCACAAGCATGAACACAAGGAAAAAGTTTTCTACATTTTAATAACTTTGGACTTGATATTCACAAGAAGAATCAATGATCAGTGAAAAAGAGAAACCTCAAAAGAAATACAATGATCAAGCCTTCACAACAAAGTTCAAGCATTCCAAGAATAAAAAGAAGTTTGGCTCCAGAAAGAAACCAAATCAAGAGAAAGATATGTCAAGAATAAAATGCTTCAATTGTCGAAAGTATGGTCATTACAAGAATCATTGTCCTGAGTTAAAGAAAAGGAAGGATACACATGAAGCATCAGTTGTCGAAGAAAGGGAACCCTCAAAGAAATCCAAGCAAGACAAAAACTACATCTTCTTATAAGACAAGGTAACATTACGCTTCAGAGTTCTTGTATACACCATGTTTTTTGTACATATCTTGCATATCTATTTTCTAGAAGATAATATGTTCAAGAGAAACTATATCTATGGAAGAACAACAAGATAAGGATTACTATCACAATGAGTACAAGTCAGGAAATACACATGAAATGACGAAGTACATCAACAAACCCTAGTAATAATTCATGTGGAAGCCATTGCATAAGTAACAACTTCAAGATAATCCAAAATCAGAGTTAATCTTGAAGAAACCTAGAACAAGTAAAGACAAAAAGAAGTCAGTAATCAAGAGGAAATTGGAAAACGATTTGTGACACTTTGAAGAAGGCAATAAGGATGCAAATGAAAGCTTGGAATCTCCTAGATGGAGGGAGACGATTATATATTTCCAAAAGAAGAGCATTCATTCATGCATGAAGAAAGTATTAGGAGGGAGCTAATCCTAAATAATATGATCCATTGAAGATGATGAAGTATCTATTCATGATCCCATCAATAGTAGCATCCATGAAAAACAACACGTGTTCAGTTTGACTATAGAAGAATTCTTCTTAAAGTATCCCTAGTTGTCCATCCACATCCATGATCCTATGATGAAAGAAATAAATTGGAATCTTCAGGGAATGGAATCTATAGAAAACTCCATGAACCTAAGAGCTAAAAAAAAGCATGAGGAAGAACATGAAGATTCCAAGGGAGAAGAAAAATCCAAAACAACCAGTCATTGTATCGCTAATCACAAGACTACCATCCTAATATGAACTCACTAAAAGAAGTCAAGAAAAAGAACTGAAAGTTGTGATGAAGAACAATGTGTGGAAGACTTATGAATGAAAGCATTGTGAGATCCAGAACTAGAGGTTCTCCCAGATGGAGGGAGAAGACTATGATGATTTCTTATTCTAGTAAATGAGACATACCTCTACATGAGCCACTATATCATCCACAATATCCATGGGTTGGAATTTACATGTAGAGAAACCTCAAGGCTTTGAGGTATACTAGAAAGAGACCCTTGTATGCAAATGGAAGAATATCTTGTATGGATTCAAACAATTTGGTGCAGAGCCTTCAATGCACAACATAAGCATGGTGAAAATCTTTCTATAACAGAGATATTATATCAGAATGGTTACTCAAAAGTCCAGGATGATAGATTGCTAATCCATGAAAAACTCTCATGATGACAGGAAAAGTGCCACATGGATATGTTCCAGTTTGAGCCCTGACACGATGTTATGAGCTAGCAGGAAACAAAGACGAATTCAACTATGATATCCTATAATAATTAGAGCTATATGAAGAATTCAGAAAATAAGTGTTCCAGAAAGACTGAAGTACATTGAGATCAAGCATTACACTCTCTGTGATGAGGTCCAGAAAAGAGAAAGTGGTTCTCCAATATATATCTCCACATATGAGAAGATAAGAAGACATTTTGGTAAAGCCTCTGTCCAAGATGAAAGAGTTTGTGTACTCAAGATGGAGCTTGTGGAGACGACTTCCTTATTGAAAAAGGAAGAGATGACTCCTAGTTTGGGAGGGAGCATTGATGTGTTATTGATTTATGGATAGTCATTTTTCAAGTTTGAAAAATGGTACAGGATGAGCAGTTCCTTTCCAGTTCGGAAAGTGGTTTGAGATTTCTAATGAATAGGCATTTTCCAATTCGGAAAATGGTCCATATCGAACAGTCATTTTCATAATGAAAATGGTTCAATGGATTTCTGATGTACCATAGACAACGATTCCCCTTGTGTTTAACATGGGGCATGGTCTGGGAAAATATCTCTTCTTGACAAACACTCTTAGTAGTGGTCAAGAAGATTGTTTCGCCTCATAGGACAATCATTCTTTCAAATATCATAGTTGTGAGAAGTTTCTAAGAATGGTCCATTTTGGAGGTTGGTGTAGGACAACCATTTCCTTAGGAAATGGTCCAGACAGTCATTCCCTAGTGTAGATTCATTCTCTCTAGGTTTCACTTTATTTAGTGCTGGAGGAATGGCCCAAATAGGTGAATGGTCCAGGTTCAAAATCTAGGGACAAACATTCCCTAGGGAAAATTCATTATCTCCGGGTTGCACTTTGTTTAGTACCAGAGGAATGGCCTATATAGGTGAATGGTCCAGGTTCAATAATTAGGGACAAACATTCCCTAGGGAATATTCATTCTCTCCATATTGCACTTTGTTTAGTGTCAGAGGAATGGCCCAGATAGGTGAATGGTCGAGGTTGAGAAATCAAGGACAAACATTCCCTAGGGAAGACTAATTCTCTCCAGGTTGCACTTTGTTTAGTGTCAGAGGAATGGCCTGGATAGGGAATGGTCCAGGCTAAAAAATTGGGACAGTTATTCTTCCTTGCTTGAGAAGAATAGTCCAGATAGCTCATCATTGATGTTTTACCTTCTAAGGGAAGATTTTATTCCATATCTCACAAGATGTGAGTGTAAGAATGTCCCAGATGATTCATTTTATATCATAGCAATGTTTTCGGTGCAGGTTGATGATATGATTTTTATGGAGACTGTATGTCTTCAGACAATAGATGTATACTACTGTAGTGGATGTGTTCCACTAATTGTGACTATATGTCATTGATCAAGTATCTGTTTGGTACTTGGTGTGGCAGTGTACCACTGGATTGTAGTTGTGTAGGACTATGAATAGAAACAGTTGTGTTCTATTGAATGACATTGTTTTGATGGCCTTGAAGACTATCAGTAGTGTTGAAAATGATTATCATCTAGATGGACAGATATTTCCCAGACAGAAAATGGTTCAAGACATTTATTCTTCTAGGACATATGTCCGGATTAGAATAAAGGCTCTTGTGTCACTCTGTGGAGTGAGTGACTTATCTAGCATCATGTCTGATTACTCAGATGGAGTATGGTTTAGAGAGATGATGTAGCTGATGACACTGATAGTAATGATGGTACTCATGATCTAGTCATGAGATAGTCTATATGACTATGTTGATGCTATTGGGTGAATGGTATGTTTGTGCTCAAGACCGTTACCTTCAAATACCTCCTTATCTAGGAGGGAGCGTTGATATTATGGTAGTTGTGGGAGGTATTTACCTCCACATGTAAACCTGATGAGAATAGAATATTATGGGAAGAAAGAAGAAACCCTAATTAGTTGGATAATAACCCTAGAAGACAAGTCGTCTCAAGATGATAATTTGTATTAGGTTATTAACCTCCAAGATAAGAAGTCGGCTAAAGGAAATATTATCTACTAAGTAAATAGGCACCCATAATGAGAAGTCAGCCCAGGCAATTTTCTAGTTTTAGTATAAATATAGGAGACTAGTCTTCATTCTGGTAGGCATTCTCAAAACTGCAATAGCACAGTTGTGCACACTGTAGTTGGGCATTTTTGTACACAAGTTTTGGAGAAGATGCTTCTGCCAGTCTATAGTCTCAATCTTCTCTGGGTTTGGACTTTCTGATCATATTTTGTTATTCTTGCTTGGTGCATTATCCTTGGAGAGAGGTGTGCTATCTTGTTTGTCTATCTAGCCTAGGGTTTGCTTCTTGAATGATTCTCTGTCAAGGTTAAGGTACTCGGGGGTGGATTCGACCTATGGTTGGGTGACAATAGTGATATTGTATATGGTTAAATGAGCACATCCATTATATTATAATAGAGAGTGTGTTGAGGAAGTGAGTTCTCCTATGAGAAACTCTCTCCAGGTGAGAGAGTGTGTTGAGGAAGTGAGTTCTCCTATAGGGAGTCCAGTAGAAGGTACAAAGTTTTGAGAATTCTTCCCGTCCTTTTACGGAATCCCTAGAAGGGAGGTGGAGAAACCGATGGACTGTGTGACAGTGAAGGTGTACACTCTTCGGGTGGGACATGCATGTAGGGAATGAGAGTCTGTGTGCAGCGAGCATAAGTGGCTCCTTGGTGGAAATCCTTCCTATTGTACTGTGCAACATATTGTTGTCCCTGCCTAGCTTAGGAATCCTTTGCCTGGTGGAGTTTAGTCCCATCTAGGGAGTGAACCACTGCTAAGAGTGATGAGAATTGTGGTCTAAGGCTAGGAGGTTTATGGAAGGTCTGCACACATTTGGTGTACTTCAATTAAGAGATAAGTATCATTTCTGTGATTGATGGTTAAATGATGCATTCTAGTGCATGTATGTGATTATTGTAATAATATTATGTGTTTCGCTAAATGTATGTTTCCACGTTATCTATTTTATTTCTTGTTAATTTATATGTGTTTTATTCTGCAAAATAGTTATGTCTACCATTTCCCAACAATTCTATGTATGGGAATGGAAAAATTTAATTACCTGTAAAAGATCTTAAGACTGCGTGTGTCTGAGGTAGCATTACCCGACAGAGGTTGATGGTCGGGGATGTTACAAAATGGTATTAGAGAAATAATATGTTTATAGAGTGATGTTGCTCGACCTGTTGGTGGCTGGGGATGTTACAAAATGGTATCAGAGCCCATAGTTTCAACATTGAACCTGGATGGGTCGTGTAAGTGGTTAATGAAACAAAGGTTTCAAAGTGAATTGTTATCAAAAAAGAAAAATATGAGTTAAGAGCATCCCTGGGTGCCAAGAGAATACCTTGGTTGTGTTATGAATCTTAGGAGATATAGCGGTTTATGGAATGGACATAGAGAAAGAAGTTGCAACAATCATTGTGTTGGGCCGCAAGGTTTGAATTTGGGGTGAAAGGCCAACTTTTCCATCCATCAGATCTAGAAAAAGGTGCATGAGATTTAACCTCCAAGTCCTTCGGACTTCGCGACTTCAATGAATTTGATGTGTTATAGAGAAAAAGGGGTCGAAGCCCGAAGTTCTGAAGTCTCGGAGAGGATCTACACCATAGATATGGGGAGAAGTGTTTACCATTTTATTTTACCAAGGATAGATCAGAGTCATTAGATCAAGCCAAGAGAAGAAGGTAAAGCACAATGGGAAAGGCAGATCTCACCCAACAGATCTACGCGTGGGTGGTTTTGATTCGTAGATCTCCCAATAGTTTTGAAATTCGACATTCGGGAGAAATGGAGTGAGATGATGAAAAAACTCTTGAAGTCCCAAAGTCTAGAGCTAATCAATAACGTTCATCAAAAGAAACATATGTCAAGAGATTGGTTAGTTCAATAATTTGACATTCGAGAGTAATAAGGTGTGATAGAGTGAAACATCCTGAAGTCTCGATGTCTAGAGTTAATCTAGACCATTCATGAAAAGAGACATGTGTCAACAGATTGACTAGTTCGAGAATTCAAAGTTTGGGAGTAATAAGGTGTGATAGAGTGAAATGCTCAAGGTCCTGAAGTCCAGATTTCATCTGGACCATTCATTAAAGGAGACGTGTGTTGGAATATCAGATTATTCGGAGTTTGATGCTTGGGAGAATTGGAGTGTGCTAGTGTGGAATCTCTCGAAGCTCGAGGTCCCAAAGCCGAAGAGCTAAAGTGGCATGGCATGATGACATCACCTAGGGTGATGTGGACCTTTCCTAGACATGCAATGTGCCACACCTGTAATTGTTGAAAACTCTACTATGTGGACCCCAGAAAGTAAATAAGTTCTGAAGTTCAGAGTTCGAGAGATTTGAGGAATGAAAGTGTATAATATTCTAAAGCTCGAAGTCCCGAAGTGATGTGGCCTACTGACGTCACTAGGGATGATGTGGACACATGGGATGTGTGACAGATCTTAGTGAGTTAAGAACCTTTGGAAGATATAAATTCCAATTAGAATGTGACATGTGTTGCCTGTCATATTGGGACATGTGTCTAATTCTAGTATTTCTCCATGTGGCACTCCTCTCGAGCATGGATAGTGGAGCCCCTGATGAATACATAAATTAGTTAAAACATTGGCGAAGAAGTTAACTAGATCAGGCCCATAATAAATTGAGCCCAGTAGATGTGTGGTTCCATATTGTGAATTATGGAGACTTAGTGCTCCGGAGGAAAGGTGTTACAGTTAGCATTAAGTAGAGAACTCCCAAAGGCTAGAGTTAATCTCAACCATTGGTCACAAGGGATGCGTGGCGTCATATTCCAAGGTCTAGAGACTTGGTACTCTGAAGGAATTATGTTCAAGTGTGAAGAATCCCAAAGGCCTGAAGGCCAGAGTCTACCTTGACCATTGATCATGGAGGACATGTGGAAAAGATTCCACAGTCCAGAGACTGAGCACTCTGGAGGAATTGTGTTACATTTTTCATAAATTCGAGAAATCTCGAAGGTTGGAGTATATCTCAAATATTGATCCCAAAGGATGTGTGGTGTCAGATCTTAAGGTCTGGATATTTGGTACTCCAGAGGAAATTGTGTTGCAATTGCTTGAGTCAGGAACTTCTGGAGACCGGAGTTAATCCCCATCGTCGACTGGTAGAGGGAACATGGAGGTAGATGTGGTAGTCTGGCGATTTGACACTAAAAAAGAATTGAGAGTATGGATATTTTGGAACTCCCAAATCCGAAGTCCTGGAGTTGATCATGGTCGTTGGTTATCAAAAGGGCATGGACCATTGATGTGTTGGTTGTAAGTTCACCAATTCGACACTCCAAGATATTTTTTGTTATGTTCTTTGGAAATCATTGAACCCTAGAGTCTCGAAGCTCCTATCTACCATAGATCTGAATAGAGAATGTGGACCATAGATCCACCATCCTCCATGAGTTCACTAGTTCAATGTTCTATGATGTTTCTAATGTGGGGAAAGGGAAACCTCCAAAGATCTAGAGCCCCAAAGTTTCAAATATTCGG
Organism: Picea engelmannii; assembly: GCA_009831015.1. Lineage (NCBI taxonomy): Eukaryota > Viridiplantae > Streptophyta > Pinopsida > Pinales > Pinaceae > Picea > Picea engelmannii. The sequence goes on from ML805687.1 coordinate 33,255, forward strand.
ATAAGAACCCAACTATTAGCACTTGGTCATAGTTGTGGTCACATGAGAATGAAGGGATGAAGAAAAGGGGCTAGTAACCAAAAGTGAATTGGAGAACATAACAGGGATCGAAGATAGAGCCGTGGGGATTCTTGATTGACCAAGACCCACAGAAAATGGAATTTGATATTTTTTTAATCAGATTGGTTTATGTTATTATGGAAAATTATTAAAGACTGATAGCCTAACAAAATTTTGTTGACTGCACATTTTGCAGAGTTAACAATTCTCAGAAGAAAACCGAATTGATCCATAGTGTAGATAAATGGAGGAGGCACATGATTCTTTCAGTCAGGAGGATGAATTTAGAGGAATGGATTTCCATTTGGGAGTGGAAGGAAATAAATCCAATGGGCATGTAAAATAAGTAGATAAAGATGTGGACATGATGAAAATCATTAAAAATTTTCAAAAAGATGTTCAAATTCACCAGGAAGATAATGAAAGGCTTAAGAGAGTCAAGAAACAACAAGAATACATCAATATGAAGTTAATGTAGATCCTGGAAATAATTGAAAAGAAGTTGGATAAGGGAAGTGGATCCAACAAATCAGCGAGTCATAGGTCCCTTGATGAGGAAAGAAGAGAAATAAGTAGTAGCAGACATCACCAATACTCCCAAAGGCACTCCAAAAGAAGGCCACACAACAGTTCAAGTCCATATCCTACCAGAAAGCATAGGAGATGTTGTTCCCGAGTCTGTACTTAAGGCTTAAAAGTATAGTGTCAAGCCATCTGAAAGTGGGTAATAGGTGTAGAAGAGGGAAGCGTAAACCTTTGGGTAAAGGAAACTAGGGAAGATTCCTACGTTGGCGTTGTCTAGCTTCCAACTGTTCCTGGATAGTTATGTCTCTCTCAATGGCTGCCCATGATTGTTCAAGTTCAGCCCGGTTAGTTGCCGTTTTAAGAATGGTGTCGAAGAGGTTTAAGGCAATGTGTGTTTGATTCAATAGTTTGGGTTCAAAGTTAGGTTGAATTGGTACAGGAACTGTCATGGGGGAACAGTAAAGGTAGAAAAGACTTTAAGAGAGATTAAGTACTGTCTCAGTTTGGTCGTATAAAAGAGAATTCACAGTTGCAGAAATAAAATATGGATGCAAATCTAAGGCTCGTTCCCGTCACTGTATTATATTTTAATAAAAGGTGTGAAGTGAGAGAAAAACATTTAGCTGTATATAACGCAAGGCTCTTGTCAAAGGGAAATCTCACATATAAACAAAAGAGGAAATTAGTAAGGAAATAACTGACATAGCACATAATATATGTAGAATTCTGAAAATGCAGATTGGTCTTACACCCGCTGATAGCTGGTGCAGAGGAAAGACAATAAACAATTACAGAAAACCAAAATTCATTCGCTATAGTAGTGGTCGTACTAAAGTATAACTAAGCACATCAGTTAAGAATATGAAATGAAATGGAAAACTGAGATGCAAGGAAGCAAACTTGTAATACAGTAGTGACGGAATTGAGAATCTCTAGATCTGCTTGTATTACCTCTCAATCTAAAAACGCTATTACAAATGACTCAAAAAGCTCCAGCCTTGTTTATTTCTTTCTGGGATATATTTATACAATTTTTACAAAGCAGGTAGAATCTCAATAGTCACAAAATTTTGGTTATGATAGAGAAGAGAGCAATCGCTCCATTTCTCCTACTCTGTCTTCACTTGGTGCCAGGTGTTTGCCATTGTGTGGGCCCAGTACAGGTGATACATATTTCCACAAGCTGAGATATTAGCCACGAAGGTTCAGCTTGACAACTGGACTCGAAGAAGTAGCATTCACAGGCTAACTGCTGTAGCCGGTCCTCCATCTGTCCATCGATAATGTCGATGGAACATAGTTGTGCGCTGGGTTTGATCATGTACTTATCAACTTGGACTATGTCCACCATAGTCATCTGAGAGATATCGACTGAATCTCTCTCTTCCTTTTCTTTCAGATCAAGTGAGATATGTTCCACATTCATTTGCATCAACGTCTCAGCGTCGCCTCCACTGTCAATACCCAGTAGCTCGCCATCTATAGAGTTGAAATACTCCTCCAAGGAATTGTTTATCTTTTGGTCTTGTTGCTTGCCTTCAGCGATGTTATGCTCCCATTCCTTTAACAAAATATTTCCTCGGGTTTGTTCTGAGATGGTGAGCTTGGGAGCACCTGTTGAAACTCTGTTATTCGTGGCTATCAACGCCTACTGGAAGGAGACCCGAGCCGCTCCGGCATCCCTTTCTCTGGCAGATAGGTTCTCGAAAACCTGATTGGCCAACAGAAATTTTTCCCAGATCGCTCCCACCTTGGCAAGAAAATTCTATTGAGCCGAAGAGATTCTGCTTCGAATTTCGATTGCCTGGGATTTGAACATCCCAATGTTTATTATTCTGCTCTCGGCGATTTCTACCCGAGCCTGCAACTCTTCAATCAAATTATTCTATTGGCTCGCCTGCATCCGACCATCCCAGACCACTAGTTGTGCTTGCTCAAGCTTACTTTTGAGCACCTCTATTTCATTTTTATCAGATAATCTGGCCTGCTCTATTTCCACGCTTACCTGAACTTTAGCATTTTCCATGGCTGAGGCCAATCTGGCTTCAAGAGTCCTGATTAGGAGATTTTTTCTTTTAATTTGGTTCTTTATAAGTCCGATCGAGAATTGATTCGCCGAGGCATATGCTCCTAGCATCCCTGCGATCTCAGTGGCGAATTGCTCATTCCTTTTATCTTTTCCATCAGTCATAGATTTATACTTTTCACAGTCGACTCTCCTTCCTGGTAGAATTCCCTTTTTACTACTTCTTTTCTCTTTTTATCAAAGAAAAACTCATTCAGAGGGAGTTCTTCTTCTCTTATGGGCCTCAACTCCTCATTGAATATCCATCCTTATTCTATATTTCCCTGCGTCGACTACAAGGGGGTGACAGATGTGATGGGTGCTCCGATCTGTTTCGTCGATTTTCCTGGGGTATCGACCGGGTTCTGTTTCTTTGGTGGTTCTGGGGTCTTTATCTCGGTCTCCGGATTCTGTTTCTTTGGTGGGTCCAGAGTCTTTTCCTCTGCTTTTGGATTCTTTGTTTGTTCCTCCTTGTCCCGGTGCTTTCCCTAGTCAGGAGTTGCATCTTTAGAACCTTCAACATCCTTTTGTTTTGTTTCCAAAATACCTAGACCCTCACCGCGTAGCACGACGGGGAGACAGCTACGTCGGTGTTCCTGGAATTTCAATACCTCGGCTCTATCCTCGGGTGCCAAGGATTGAATCTGGACTAGAAATTCCTTCTAGGACCTCGCTCCTCGGAAAATATCATCCAGGGGTGAATTCTCATGTTCAAATCTTTTTAGCCCGCAATTAGCCAAATGATTGCTCACGACCCTCTATGGATCGTGCTTCTTGTATTCGATGGAGACCAAATTAAGGTCTTCCAGGGAAACAACTTCGGCTTTGGCATGCCCGAAATCTAATAAAGATTAAGAATTCAAACAAATGGGAAAAGATGGCCATACCTTCTTTGAATACCCTTTGAGCTCCTTACTTACACCACCAATTACCGTCTGCCGGGTGACCTCGCGACAAGCCAGCTTGTCAGGAATGAACAATGGTAGCACATGCGGGGGAATAGAGGACCCGAAAACTCTGAGGTATGAAAACTCTGCCTCCACGTACCAGTCCGCTATGCTGCTCAGATTTGTCGCAATGCTATCCGAGATACGAGGTGGCGGGTGACCAAAAATGGCGATATGCAGGGGTACCATTACCCAATTAAAAATTTCATATGCGAACTTTTCTGCTTTTTTTTCCCATAGATTTTCATGATATACATCTATGGGTTTGTCTTCAACCGGAGTCCAACCCCAGCTCATTAATGGAAATGGTGTCATAGAACAAATTGCATCCATAATATATGCATACATGAAGAATGAGGACAACCTCCCATTTTCCTTGTGCTCCCGATACTCTGTGACCCGATTGGCCAAGCTATCCAAAAGTATCTTTGCCCAATTAAAAGAACAACCTTCTGCGGCCCGAAACATTAGAGGCACCCACGCAAGGTAAAAATTAAATGTGTCCTCTCTCCCGTATAACCGGCATGTCATCATGGCCACATATTTATACTGCGGTTCCAATGAAGTGATTGAATAAATGCCTTGGTCATTAGCTCTGAACTTCACGGTGCGTGAAACCCAATCCTTTATCAAACCGAACATGGTTTTATCATACTGTGTGCACTCCTTCCCCTTGAATTCCTCTAGGAACTCAGTGCCATATGTGTAGTCGAACATCGTGGGTAGCTTATACATGGTTTGCAGATGCTCAGGCCTAAAAGTCCCTATGGTAGCTCTCTGCTCATTCATGATAGTCCTGGTCAGTATGTCCACATGATCCAATGCCCATTGGACCATGTCATAATATGGAAGAAACCGTGGCCTGGATGCTACTCTGTGCATTCTGGATTGGACGACTATTTTGTACTTGGTGTTTAGATCATATTTTTTGTTGTCGTCGGAGTCATCGAAATAATCTACCAATTCTGATTGTAGAATGTCTGAAACAAATGACCAGTTAGGAACAGAGTTGACACTTCGGGGTGAATTATCGTAGACATTGTCTGAGCCTTGTCCTGCAACCTCAACATTCGCCTTCGCTGCTTTCCGTGGAGCCATGGCGGAAGCTTGCGTCTTAGCTCTTCTACGATAGAAATGCGTATACATACAAAAGTTATTTTACTCAGAAGTGATGAGCTCTGCGTGCTATGAAAATGCATTTGTTATAATGGAACACAGTTCTTTCATATATTTGAAAACTTGGTACCTTTCAAAACAAGCCTGTCAAATCATAATTAGAAATAAATTTATGCCGTAAAAATTCGATCTTACATTCATAGATTTACCTTATTTCCCCATTAATGTCATAAATTTCGGCGGTTTAAAAGTCAGTTGGCGTATGGAGAGAAAGGCCCCCCTCGTAAATCATGTAGGCATCGAAACGCAGGATAAGTCTTGATTTAACTTAATTAATCCAAATCTCGCCAACGTTAATCAATTTCTCGCTATTCATTATATCATGGATTTTCTATTAACATTTTGAGTCTCCAACTCCCGAGACTGCAAGGACCGAATTTGGTTTAATTAAAGGTAATCGCGATTTGGAGCTTGATTAATTTTATAATCATTTTATTCGTCATATCGCAACTCAGAACTTCGAAGATAAGTTTCTGGGAGATTTATATGCTGAGTTGCGAAATCGCGAGATTGCGATAACAAGACTTAATTAAGGGGAAGATAATCTTGGATTAAGTGATTAATTAATCATGTTATAATTAGCATCGTGAGTTGGGTTTTAGAAGCCGTAACTTTCAAAAAGATAGTGCCGAGTGGTGAAATGCCGAGAACAACTTTAGCCACGGTTAGCTTTTTTGCCTTTAACCCTTGACATGGGTTATCCAGAAAGGACCTCGTGTTCTCGGCTCTCGGGGCTGTAAAAATAAAAAATTTGGGTTTGGCGAATGCCAAGGCGCGAAACCCCGATGATGTCTAATCATGAGTTAAAACATTTTACCCTTGTTAATGTCTTGAGTGAAAACTTAAAACGGCTTCACCGTTTCGCGACTCGGGACATGTGAATTCATGAGTTATAGTATCCGACTTGCGAGATCCCGAAATAGAACAAAAAGAGGAAACCTTCTTACGAAAAGTAGGACTTGTTTCAAGGGTAGAAGAATTATAGCTTCTTGCGTGATCAAGATCTTAGAGATCATCAATCTCTCGGAGGGAAAAAGAAAACCATCTTTAGATTTCAAGCATGAAAATGAAAATTGTGACAGGCTAAAAAAAACAAGGGCGGCTCCAACGTAGGCTCCAACTAGGGATCCCGCCTTCCTGTGAGGCGGGAAGAATAGTAGACCACATCCCAATATTGGGTAAATGGAGTCAAAAGCTCAATCAGATGGAAAGGTTCCGAGAAAAGAGGATCAAAGGGGGAACAAGACTCTGTTCTTTACCTTGAAAAGTTTTTTCAAAATCAGATACTCTTTCCAAATACAGTTGTAGTCCCTTTCACAATTTTCCCTTTCCCACTACTAACTTTAGGCATGTTTTAAGACAATCGAAATAGTCCTATGAGACTCAACAGATCTTGTGGCTCTCGGCTTGCATCAAGACAATGCGATTATATGTTTTAAATCGGGGAGTCCCGTCTAAATTTGGGATGTGGATCAGGTTTTTAGAAAGCATTGGTTACCAGAGTAGAGTGATATTCATGTATAACAGCCTTACAGATATCTTAGACATTGCTTCACTGCCAGCGAGCATGTTCAGTACCCCGATGAAGTTATCTGGCCCCTTTCACTGAATTTCCTTTCACCACTTCGGAATATATTTATGCATTTAAATGTTGAGACGAGGGCAATCATTTCTGAATTTCCTTTCATCGTCTTCTTGGACTAGGTGGGGGCAATCATTTCTGAATTTCCTTTCACCACCTGTCTTATAATTTACTTTTTTGAGCGCGAAGATGGGGGCAATCAATTTTTATCAGGGCTGATATCTGTGTAATATTTTTTCATTAGAGGTATGTCAACTTACTTTGATTACTCAGTACCAACCTTCCCTTGACCTTCACAACATCTTCGTTCTTAGGGAGAAAAGGAAAATAATTTTTTAGGGGGCATCCCATTTGAGCAAGCTTTAATCTTCCGATGCTGTTGAAAAACCTAGGAAAGTTAGGATCGCTCTAAACGTCCCTTCGCTTAGCAGGGGATCAAGTAGTTGTGAAGACCCACTTTCTTTCCACAATCTATTTTGAAACTTACGAGGCTAAAACAATTTTTTTTTATCCCTTCTTAATGAAACGAAAAGATGGTGGCTTGTCAAAAGTTAGACCCGAAGACAGGCAGGGTGCCAGGTATTGATTTATTGACTGAAAATACGGAGGTCAAAACAACTCGAGACTGACTCTTGTAGATATCTTTGGGGATAGTTTACTTTGACTGGCCATTTTTTGATTGGGTGTATCATTCAAATTATCTTAAATCAAAGATTATCAAGCCAAGCAATGATCCTGTTATTTAACATTTTAGCCGATATTGCAGTTTGAATGACGTTACCTCGGTTTCCTTTAACAGTCTTTCATAACATACGTTTTTGAGAAAATTCCTTTTTACCTTTTCATTTCACTTTCTTTGCGCAATATGAAACTATTTTAGGTATCACCTGTTTTATGCTGCTCTATTTCTGACACCGACCTGCAAATTACTTTTCCTGCTAGTTTTCGTATGCAGCTAGAATCCTGTAAAAAGCAAATACGAATCTTATTGGAAATGTGTCGATATTTTATGAACAAAACTGAAAATCAAAAGTAAATGTTTAAATGAAAGTATATGTATGTACAAAACATATATAATGAAATTTATTTATTTATGATCTTTTTTTTTTTTTTTTGAATCTGGCGACTGTTACATCATGTAATGCTTTAGATACCGCCCATTGACAGGGGTGTTGAGGACTTCTCCATCTATATTTTCCAGAAGGAAGGAATTTTTCCCTTCTGGAGCCGAGACCCTGAATGGTCCATACTAGAGGTGGTCAAATTTACTATGCTTCGCAGCTTCTTCCTTTCTCGCATCCCATCTTAGCGCTAAATCGCCTAGGAGGAATTCCTTGTATTTTGCCTTGAGGTCGAACAATGCTTTCATATCATCTTGGTACTTCTGCATCTTTTCATCAACTTCAACTCTATGTTGTTGAACCTCAATCAACTGATTAATTCTCCTGGTTGCATGATTGGGTTCTTCATTTTGATCATGTCATAACTTCATCACTGGTAACGCTAGGTTTATATGAAGAATAGCATCTATCCCATAGACCATTTGAAACGGTGAAATGCCGATAGACCTTTTAGTTCTGATGCGGTTTGCCCATAATGCGTATTTTAAGTGCACATGCCAAGACCTTTTATTTTCATCTAGTACTTTCTTGATTATGTTCACCAGGCTCTTGTTAGATGATTCAGCCAATCCGTTCCCATGAGGGTAATATGCTGTGGAATGGTCGAGAACAATGTTATACCTCTGACAAAAAATGATCATAGCCATAGATTTAAAATCCTGGGCATTGTTGGTAACTATCTTTCGGGGACAACCGAATCTTGACAAGATATTATCTTCCAAGAAATCGATTACCACTAAGTCTATTTCCCTTTTGGTTGGAATGGCTTCCACCCACTTAGTAAAATAATCTGTAGCTGTTAAGATCCACTTATGTTGAGCACTAGAATGGGGATTCATTTCCCCTATGAAGTCTAGACCCCATTGTTGAAATGGAGCTTCAGCTTTGACTGGAACTAGTGGTAGTGCAGGGAGCTTCTGTTTACCAGCGAATATTTGACAAGGGTTGCAGGCACGCACTTGGGCATTGACGTCCGAAAAGAGTTTCGGACAGTAGTACCCATCCCTCAAGATCTTGTAGGCCGTAGCTCTCCATGCGTGATGCCCCCCACAAACTCCCTTATGAAATTCATCTATAACCCGTTGGGTTTCTGAGTCTACTAAACAGACTAGCAGGAACCCGAGTGGATCCTTCCAATATAGCTGGCTTTCGGGTATACAATATTTAACTGCATGGATTTTTAAGGTTCTGCATTTAGACGGTGATAGTTCATCTGGGCATTTTAGGTTCAGCAAGAAAAACACTATGTCTCTGTACCATCCCGATGATAAGAACTTCTCTTCGATATGGTTTGGACTCGTTTCTTCATTTGGTTCATTTAGGTTTGTGTCTTCGTCGCTTCCCTGCAGACAATTGATATCAAGAGCCCTGAGATTTGATTCAGATAAGAGTCTATCTAGGCCTTTCCCTTTTATCAATTTGGTTGGTTTAACCTCCAGATCAAATTCTTGGATTTTAGCAAGCCATTGCCCTCTTTTTCCATCACTGTCTGGCTGCACCAATATATCTTTTACAGAATTGGTCGGCACGTACGCGATAATTTTTGAATGTAGTACATAAGTTATGAATGCTTTTAGCGCTTTTACCATTGCATACGCCTATTTTTCTATTATGTCATACTTCAGTTCTGTGTCTCTAAGGCTCTTGCTAAAAAACATGATCGGCCGTTCGAATCATTCATCATCCTTTTGTAGGAGCACCGTGGCGATAATATGTTCAGAAGAAAACGAGAAGATAAGAAAATCTTTCAGATAATATGGGCTTGCTAACACAGGTGCTTCGCTTATGACTTTTTTAATATGCGCGAACGATGCTTTGGCTTCAGTCATCTAATTTAATCCGCTATCCTTCTTCAACATTCCTGTGATCAATTTGACAATCTTAGCAAAATTGGGGATAAACCTTCGTAAAAAATTTATAGTTCCTAAGAAAGATTGAATCTCTTTTACATTTCTGGGAATATTTATGGTATTTATTGCTTCAATCCTCTTAGGATCAATCCTGATCCCATCTCTAGATACGATATGGCCCAGAAGCTTACCTTCTCACATAGCGAAATGTGATTTCTTTGGGTTCAGAGATAGACCAAACCTGCGGCAATTTTCAAAAGTCTGTTTCAGATGGATCAAGTGTTCTTCATCGGTTTTAGAAAAAACTGTCAAATCGTCGAGGTAAATGACTACGAACTTGTCTATTTCTCCTACGAAAGCGATGTCCATAGCGTGCTAGAATGTAGCCCCTACATTCATCAAACCAAATGACATTTTTTCATACATGAATGTACCCCATGGTGTGGTGAAAGCACTCTTTTCCCTGTCTTGTTCATTCATGGCGATTTGGTTATAACCAGAGAACCCATCAATCATAGACATTCGGTTTGCTCCAACTACTTTTTCTAGTACATGGTCCATCTTGGGCAGTGGGTAATTATCCTTGAGAGACGACTTGTTTAAGTTTCGTAAATCCACGCACAATCTGATTTCTCCGTTCTTTTTCCTGACTGGGACTAGGTTAGCTACCCAGTCCGAGTATCTCATAGGTACGATTATTTTCGTGTCCAAGAGCTTTTTAACTTCCTTTTCTATCACAGGTAACAGAATGGGTTTAATTTGCCTAAGCTTTTGCCTGAACGGTTTGACCCCAGGCTTCAAAGGTATCTTGTGATCAATAATGGAAGTGTCATACATTTTCAATTCATCATAGGACCAGGCGAAAACATCTTTATATTGTCTGAGTAAGGATTTATACTTAAGTTTCACTTTGGGAGGGAGGAACTTCGATATTTTTACCACCCAGGATTATTTTTCAGTTCCTATATCACAGTCCTCCACTTCTTTTGGTTGGGGCTGCAAAGTGGACTTTACAGGTACATCGTTCTGGTTAAAAAGTCTTTCCAAAGAAATCAAGCCTTTCAGAATCTGATTGATTTTAAGGACCAGCATACGATGATCCACAATTTTTTCTCGGAAGGTTTCAGGGTCTTCCCCTTCTTGCATGATCCACATTGAGTCATTTTGATTTTCTTGGTCAACATGAGTTTTAGAGAATTTGCCTACTGCTGTAAGGAATTTCTTAATTTGTTCGTCATCTTCAAAGACTTGCCAGTGTCGGATATTGTCTGGTATGGAGGGTTTGTATCTGATTTCAATGTGATACTTCAGTTTGAAGGTCATGGGGGGAGAGAAGGTTGAAGCTGCCTTTGCCAATGCATCAGCATGTAGATTCTCTGCGCGAGGGATAAAATGGATATTTACGGATGAGAAAAAAAATTCCATGAGATCCCAAGCACAATTTCTATACGTTCTTAGTCTGGGATGCTTGGCTAGGTACTTTCGGTTTACTTGTTTAACTATTAATTCTGCATCACCATATACCTCCAAGTTTCTTATATTTATCTTTTTGGCAGCCTCTAATCCTAAGATCAATGCTCCATATTCACATACATTATTAGTGTAATCTATGTCCCACTGCAAATGATAAGAGAAAGGAACAATGAACATACCTTCAGGCGCCACTAAAATCACTCCAGCACCTGCTCCTTCAGAAGATAAAGCACTGTCAAAATACATTTTCCAAACACTAGTTGTAACACACCCACTATCGTAATTTAAAAATTTTGGATTAATCTCCCACAAATGAGAAATCTCCAGAAACCTGCACTTGCAAAATGCCAATCCCTGGTTCAATATCGGGATTCGGGGTTTCGGAGGTTGCGGTGTCGAGGGTCTCTGTCCTCTCGAATCCCCGATCACCGATGGAACGAGTTTTTGACGCGCCCTTTGGTTGCCTCAGCCCCGTTGGGTTAAGCCTTTGGTCCATACGACTTGTTCCTATATGACAACTTCTCATCGGGGTTTCGGGGTTTCGCGACTTTCGTTGTCACAAACCTCTGTCCTCACAGACTCCCGATTCCCGATTTTTCGATGAGCTCCGTCTCTAAGGGCTAGCCCTTACTGGCTATACCTTGGTCTATATGACCGACCTCCATGACCGTGGCCTTGTATCACCCTGTCAGGATTTGGGTTTTCCCACAACAAAGATTCGACGCATACTGAACCCCGAATCCGCGATCTCCGATTTCACGATATAATCAAGTCTTATTTAAACAATCATTAATTAATCCTTGATGAAGGTTTAAGTGTTAAGTTAATTACGTCGGGCTTTCGGGGTTCGCGAGTTCTCCTGACGTGATTTTCTCGCCATCGAGAATCCCGAAATGCCGATCCCTGATGCACGTATGAGCTCTCTCTCTCTCTCTCTCCTCCACGTCACCACTGCCTCGTGTCATTCCATCGGATATCGCTAAATCACGACTTCTCCATTCGTGATTCCTTTGTATGCAGGAAACCCGAAATGCCGAACCCCGATCCCTCGGGATCCTCTGACACACGTCCTCGTAATGAATGACTCAGATCTCATCGAGAAATCGCGGATCGCGATTTCCTGTTGCACAATTTCCTTACCATTGAAAACTCCGATGAACAAAACTCCGACGGCGCCCGATCCTTTTCCACCTGTCCTCGCAGACGGATGGCTCGGATTGATTCTCGGGGTTTCGGGACTTATGATGTCCTGGTTTTCATGGCCTCAAGAACTCCGATTTTCCGATGGGCCAATCGCCGATGGTTCTCGGTGGTAGCCACCTGTCTCACAGATGGACGGCTATGATTGTACCGGGATTTTCCTACGGGTTTCCCGACTCTTCCCAGATGATGGACACCTGTCCTTCACTCTAAATCTAGGGGTCCCACCTTGCTTACGTCACCGTCGGGATATCGTCGATCGCGATTCCCAGCGACGCAGTTTCCTTATCTTTGAAAACCCCGATTTCTCGATCCACGACTTCTACATGATCCTCTGACACGCGTCCTCGAACAATGGACAGTCCAGATCTGATCGGGAAATCGCGTATCGCGATTTCAATATGTATGAGTCTTTTGTTTCCGGAAACCCCAATTTCCCGATCCCTGACTTTACGGGATCCTCTGACACGCATCCTCGAACAATGGACGGTCCATATCTGATTGGGAAATCGCGAATCGCGATTTCAATATGTAACAGTTCTATACTCCCCAAACCTCCGATGGTAAAATTCTCGACGCCTCCCAAATGTTGACACGTGTCCTGCCGAGATCAACGGCTAGGATCCGTTCTTGGGATTTCGAGGACCACAAGGCCTCGATTTTCTAACTTCACAAAACCCTGATGACCCTATTGTCCCGATGACTTCTCTGGGATGTTGACACGTGTCCTTCCGAGATCAACGGCTAGGACTCTTCCTCTGCACGCTAGAGTTTAACTCCGGTGCATCTTCTCGAGATCTCACGGTTGTCGGGACTATGATCTAAGATCCGACAGTCCAGATCATTTCCTCACATGCCTACCCCTGCGCTTAACCCCTGCGCCGCTTCTCCAGATCCAACGGCTGACGGGTAATTGGACCGAGATCTAACGGTCTAGATTCGTTCTTTTGGGTCTTGGAGTTTACGATCCCAATTTCTCATTACTCACGACGATAGAGGACAAAGGGGTCAAGTTATGTAACGCCTTCGTTACTTCCGTCAGTCTAATGGTTGTGAATGACTATGGGTCCTCCGACGAGATCTCATCCGTCAACTTATTTCATCTCACAACACTGCTATCTTGGAACCTTAATAGGATCATTCCTCCTCGTACAGGGTTAATAAGGCCTGTATGTTCGAATCCTTATTCTGGGTTCTTGGTGAACCTTTCCGAGGAGGGAATCTTTGTGAAAAGATCTTTACCGGGGCATTCCCGGAAGCAGATAAAGGGAGACATCTTCCCAAGAGCGGCTAGGCATGATTAGATTCAGTTATCAACGTAAGTCAAGCACGGTTTCCTCGGTGTTAAGCATATATCAACTCATTCATATCAAGCACTACACGATCATTCTCATGCTGAAATCATTTTCAATTTCACAAGTCTATGAGCTATTATCTACTCCTTATTATCAATTACTGCACAGGCATTCTTACACAGGAAATATTTGCAATTCCACAAGTCTATGAACCTGTGTGACAGCATATAAATTTCAAAATGAAATATAAGCAAAAT
>ML805687.1:69344-89531 GCA_009831015.1 Picea engelmannii
ATCCATATTTACTTCTTATCAACCATGAAAAAACAATAATGAGTCATATTTACATCAAACACTATTGGGTCCATTACCCAAAACGTTGTGCTACGGGTCTTTCTTCAAGGGTTGACATCAATGAAAACCAACCTTAATCAACAGTCATAACTTTATACTTTTTGGAAGTCGACTCTCCTTCCTGGTAGAATTCCCTTTTTACTACTTCTTTTCTCTTTTTATCAAAGAAAAACTCATTCGGAGGGAGTTCTTCTGCTCTTATGTGCCTCATCTCCTCATTGAATATCCATCCTTCTTCTATATTTCCCTGCGTCGACTGCAAGGGGGTGACAGATGTGATGGGTGCTCCGATCTGTTTCGCTGATTTTCCTGGGGTATCGACCGGGTTCTGTTTCTTTGGTGGTTCTGGGGTCTTTATCTCGGTCTCCGGATTCTGTTTCTTTGGTGGGTCCAGAGTCCTTTCCTCTGCTTCTGGATTCTTTGTTTGTTCCTCCTTGTCCCGGTGTTTTCCCTGGTTAGGAGTTGCATATTTAGAACCTTCAGCATCCTTTTGTTTTGTTTCTGAAATACCTGGACCCTCACCACGTAGCATGGTGGGGAGACATCTACGTCTGTGTTCCTGGAATTTCAATACCTCGGCTCTATCCTCGGGCGCCAAGGATTGAATACGGACTAGAATTTCCTCATAGGACCTCGCTCCTCGGAAAATATCATCCGGGGGTGAATTCTCATGTTCAAATCTTTTTAGCCCACAATTAGCCAAATGATTACCCACGACCCTCTGTGGATCGTGCTTCTTGTATTTGATGGAGACCAAATTAAGGTCTTCCAGGGCAGCAGCTTCGGCTTTGGCATGCCTGAAATCTAATAAAGAATAAGAATTCAAATGAATGGGAAAAGACGACCATACTTTCTTTGAATACCCTTTGAGCTCCTTACTTACACTGCCAGTTACCGTCTACTGGGGGACCTTGCGACAAGCCAGCTTGTCAGGAATGAACAATGGCAGCGCATGCGGGGGAATAGAGGCCCCGAAAACTCTGAGGTATGAAAACTCTGCCTCCACTTACCAGTCCACTATGTTGCTCATATTTTTTGCAATGCTATCTGAGATACGAGGTGGCGGGTGACAAAAAATGGCGATATGCAGGGGTACCATTACCCAGTTAAAAATTTCATATGCGAACTTTTCTGCTTTGTTTTCCCATATATTTCCATGATATACATCTATGGGTTTGTCTTCAACCAGAGTCCAACCCCAGCTCATTAATGGAAATGGTGTCATAGAACAAATTGTGTCCATAATATATGCGGACATGAAGAATGAGGACGACCTCCTATTTTCCTTCTGCTCCCAATACTCTGTGACCCGATTGGCCAAGCTATCTGAAAGTATATTTTCCCAATTAAAATAACAACCTTCTGCGGCCCAAAACATTAGAGGCACCCACGCAAGGTAAAAATGTGATTTGTCCTCTCTCCCGTATAACCGACATGTCATCATGGCCACATATTTATACTGCAGTTCCGATGAAGCGATTGAATAAACGCCTTGGTCATTATATCTGAACTTCGCGGTGCGTGAAACCCAATCCTTTATCAAAACAGACATGGTTTTATCATACTGTGTGCACTCCTTCTCC
Organism: Picea engelmannii; assembly: GCA_009831015.1. Taxonomy (NCBI): domain Eukaryota; kingdom Viridiplantae; phylum Streptophyta; class Pinopsida; order Pinales; family Pinaceae; genus Picea; species Picea engelmannii. Next base: position 70,988 of record ML805687.1, read on the forward strand.
TTTAATTCCTCTAGGAACTAAGGGCCATATGTGTAGTCGAACATCGTGGGTAGCTTATACATGGTTTGCAGATGCTCAGGCCTAAAAGTCACTATGGTAACTCTCTTCTCATTCATGATAGTCTCTGTCGGTATGTCCACATGATCCAATGCCCATCGGACCATGTCATAATATGGAAGCAAACGTGGCCTGGCTGCTACTCTGTGCTTTCCGGATTGGACGACTATTTTTTACTTGGTGTTTAGATCATCTTTTTCGTTGTCATTGGAGTCATCGGAATAATCTACCAATTCTGATTGCAGAATGTATGAAACAAATGACCAGTTAGGAACTGAGTCGACACTTTGGGGTGAAGTATCGGAGACATTGTCTGAGCCTTGTCCTGCAACCTCAACATTCACCTTCGCTGCTGTCCGCGGAGCCATGGCTGAAGCTTGCGTCTTAGCTCTCCTGCGATAGAACTGCGTATACATACAAAAGTTAGTTTACTCAGAAGTGATGATATCTACGTGCTGTGAAAATTCATTTGTTATAATGGAACGCAACTCTTTCATATATTTGAAAACTCGGTACCTTTCAAAACAAGCCTATCAAATCATAATTAGAAATAAATTTATGCCGTAAAAAACTGATCTTACATTCATAGATTTACCCTATTTCCCCATTAATGTCATAAATTTCGGCGGTTTAAAAGTCAGTTGGCGTATGGAGAGAAAGGGCCCCCTCATAAATCGTGCATGCATCAAAACGTGGGATAAGTCTTGATTTAACTTAATTAATCCAAATCTCACCAATGTTAATCAATTTCTCGCTATTCGTTATATCGTGGATTTTCTGTTAACATTTTGAGTCTCCAACTCCCGAGACCGCGAGGACCGATTTTGGTTTAATTAAAGGTAATCGCGATTTGGGGCTTGATTAATTTTATAATCATTTTATTCGCCATATCGCAACTCGAAACTTCGAAGATAAGTTTCTGGGAGATTTATATGCCGAGTTGCGAAACCGCGAGATTGCGATAACAAGACTTAATTAAGAGGAAGATAATCTTGGATTAAGTGATTAATTAATCATGTTATAATTATCATCGTGACTTCGTGAGTCGGGTTTTAGAAGCCATAACTTTCGAAAAAGATAGTGCCAAGTGGAGAAATGCCGAGAACAACTTTAGCCACGGTTATCTTTTTTGCCTTTAACCCTTGACATGGGTTATCTAGAAAGGACCTCGTGTTCTCGGCTCTCGGGGCTGTAAAAATAAAAAAATTGGGTTTGGCGAACGCCGAGGCGTGAAACCCCGACGACGTCTAATCATGAGTTAAAAAATTTTACCCTTGTTAATGTCTTGAGTGAAAACTTAAAATGACTTCACCGTTTTGTGACTCGGGACGTGTGAATTCATGAGTTATAGTATCCGACCTACGAGATCCCGAAATAGAACAAAAAGAGGAAACCTTCTTACGAAAAGTAGGACTTGTTTCGAGGGTAGAATAATTATAGTTGCTTGCGTGATCAAGCTCTCAGAGATCATCTATCTCTCGGAGGGAAAAAGAAAATGATCTTTAGATTTCAAGCATCAAAATGAAAATTGTGACAGGCTAAAAAAAACAAGGGTGGCTCCAACAGGAGATATGAAGTGGATGAAATGAAGGGTGAAATGAATAAGATCAAACCTCCTACTTTTGATGGAGGTCACTATAAATATGAAGATGTTGATACATGGCTACTTGGCATGAGGAAATATTTCTAATTTCATAATTATTCCTCTCATGGAGAAGTAAGAATTGCAATCTATCATTTGAAAGGAAAGGCATCCATATGGTGGGATCAACTTGTACAAGTGCAACAAATCAGAGAAAAGAATGTTACATGGAAGGAATTCAAGAGACATTTTGAAAATAAATACTTAACCAAGAGATACTATGACAAAAAGATCAAAGAGTTATTTGAACTTAAATTGGGCAGCATGTATATAGATAAATATGAAAAGAGATTTCTAGATCTATTGAAGTATGTCTCTTTCATTAAGGATGAGACAATTAAGATCCAAATATATTTGAGTGGGATGCCATCTTTCATCAGTGATAAAATTCAGTATGATGATCCTAAAACTTTGGAAGAAACCATAAGGAAGCAAAAGTGTTTATATGATCAACATAAAGGAAAGCCTACTTTACAAAATTATTGGGAAGACAAGAGGAAGTTTAAGAGGGAGTAGAGGCATAAGAGGAACAAGCCACCTTTTCAGAAATAGTCCTCAATGACAACCCATTTTGAGAGAGCCCAGGATGGATGAAGGAGATGGGAAAAGGCCAAGGAAGACACCTATGCAATGTTGGGGTTGTAAAGGAGATCATAAGTATATATATTTCCCTTATAGAAAGGACAAGGTGAGAGTTTTTCACCATGTTCAGCAAGCATAAATAGTGGAGGACATGGGCAGAAGACTACCAAGGATCTACGCATCCTTGGAAAATAAGCAAGATGAGTTTCAATCACACATGATTGAAGTCAAAGGTATGACCAATAACCATGCCTTTACTAATTTAATTGATTAAGGGGCTATTAATAGCTATGTAGACCCTAAGGTAGTTGAAATATTTCAATTACCAAGAAGCAAGAATGGGAAATCTTGGCTAGTGTAGCTGGCTACAGGAGCCAAGAGAAAGGTTGTTGAGTTGGTTAAATCATGTCCACTAGGCATGAATGGATTAAGTACCAGGGAATATTTGAACATATTTCCTTTGGGATCATATGATTTCCTAATTGGTATGGATTGGTTGGACCAACACCATGTCAAATTATACTGTCATAATAAGGAATTCACTTGCCTGGATGAGAAAGGAAATTGGAGAGAAGTCCAAGGAATTCCCAGGGTAGTTACGGTGTGGGAAATATCAACAATGCAGCTAAAGAAGTGTTACAGGAAGGGATTCCAAATATTTGCATCCCATATGGATGAAGCACCTACGGATAAGGTGAAAAAATTGGAGGATTATTCAGTCCTGAAATATTTTGATGATGTGTTCAAAGAGATACCAGGGCTACCCCCAAAGAGAGATATTGATTTCTCTATAAATTTGATTCTTGGAGAAGCTCCAGTATCAAAGAATCCCTACTGGATGAGCACATGAGAACTGAAAGAACTGCAAGTGGTTACGTGGAGGAGGAGGGTGCATTCGGGCTCGAAAGCGGTGTGGGCCTAAACCGCTTTTCGAGGTCTCGAATTTCATGTGTGCATATAATATCGTATCCGATAGTTACAGGTGGTCGCCCGCTAATCATCTATCCGCACTCCAATCCTGAGGAGGATTCAGTTAATGAGTAGGGACTAGTAGTTGAAATATCAGCTCAATCCATAAATAGAAAGCATGGAAATTATGGCTAGGGAGACAGAGTTGTCATCCCAAGGTACAACAATTGACGATTTATTCTTGTAGGCCCATACTGAGCCAAGTTTGCATCTTACAGGAGGAAACATGCATAGTTTGACAAAATTATGCACATACGTAAATCTTTGAATGGGATGGCCAGATCACACTCCTGACAGTTGTGAACTGAGCCGATTATAAATAGATCAGTTCTAGATTTTGTTATGGTTGTCAACTGGTTGAGAAGAGCTCCCTATTTTGTAATATTTTGATAATATAATTGTTCTCTAGTTTTGTATGAGATCTGAGACTTTCACATTAATAGAAGTCAACTTCTTTCATCATCTGGTTTAAATCTTTGTTGAAACACTCATGCATGGAGAATCCATATGAGGGTTGTAGTTTTATTGTAATGTAGGGTTGACTATAATGATGTTGTGACCTGTTTCATTAATGTTCTTTGTTACCTTGTTTCCTCTTATGTTGAAATGCTTGTGCATGGAGGATCCAGACGAGTTGTTGTACTCGCATAGTAATGGAGGTTTGATTTTTATGTTGTTGTGACATATTTCAGTGTCTGAAACTTGAGTTCAAGAGTGCTCTTGTGCCTGTGTTTTTCTTCACCAAGTTGCTTGAAGGTCATATGCTCATGGAAGACTTGTCCACCTCTCTCACTAAGTCTTCCTTCTGCTCACCTTTAATATTAAACCACTGACTGTAGTTAATGAGGACCTCATTTCCCTATGCATTTCTTGTCTAGTTTATGTGTTAAAACATTCTTGTACTGAGTTTTTACCATTTGACCTCCATTCATAAACCTACCTCCACAAAAATTTCGATGGATACTAGGCTTATCCTCTTTCAATATGAGCATGACTCTTAGTGCTAACATTATAGGCACCATTGTTGGGGACCGAATTGAATACATTTCCATGGGATTGAATGACAAAGAAATTCAGATTTTGCAGGTGCATCAGAAATTAGTACCTTGAAGATTGCAACTTGCACCTAGCGACTCCATTATTTCAGTTGTGGCTCCCAAAGGCATACACATGAGGTCTACTCCACAGCTTCCATTGGAAACACCTGAAGCTGACCCAGAAAATATTATCAAGAAAGGAAATACCTCTCAAGTGTATATTTTAACCTTGTACAATATTTACTGCAAACAATTTTTTTAGTAAAAGAACAAAAAAGATACAATGGAAAATACAAACTTTACACAAAGATTTTTTCCCTAGAAACCCAAACCGGTAAAACCAACATATTCTATATTGAGTCATAGTGATACATTGTTTACAATAAAATATACATATAGGAGCCAGGGACAACCAAAACCCTAACCCAATGACCTGGATTAGTCAACAACCCTAATTCCTTAACCCCAAATAGAAAACCATCGGAAAAATACCATGTGTCGAAAAACCACCTAAATATGTGACATGTTTCTCGAGGCAGAAAAAATAATTTTGGGGGTGCTTCCCTCGAACCCTTGCACGCCTGGCGCAACTCTCAGACACTACTACTTGTGAAAAGAATATAACACATACCCAACATCAAGAAGGGATTTCAACTGTTGTACCATGTGACTCTAGTAATTTACATGATTCTTCTTTTAAAACTCTAGTAGCTGCATCTAATTCTCCTTTTGTACCATCTGTTGGTGTTTCCAAAATTTTAGATTTTGAAATATTTCCTGTTGAATTCCCCCCTTATGGTCTTCATTTAGAATAATTTTTTGACACCCCTATTTCCCCTCGTATTGTAAAGTGGTTTAGACCGAGGAGCTTAGAATATTTTCCCACTTTGGGTTTTCCTACTCCTCCTCCTCCTATCAAAGTTAGTGTATCTAAAGAGGGGGGAAATTATTTTCCTTTGAACCCCATATTATTATTATCCAACACTCAACCGTTTCCCTTTTCCCCTAGAAATGTAGCTTCAGTCTTACCTGTCCAAACTCCATCTCCCCCTGGTTCTCCTAAAATTCACATCCCAATGGTAGGTGCTAATCCTCCTAGAAATAGAATGGATTCCATAGTGGCTACTATATATTCCCCTATTATTTTACCTAGGCTTATGAATTCTCTCCCAGTTGGAGAATACCTTAAGTACATGCCCAAGTTCATAGGTGAGGAAGACATAACTACAGAAGAACACCTTTCAACCTTTTACAATTATGAAACTAATCTTAATATTGAAGATGAAGATGTCTGGATGAGAGTTTTTGTAGAGAGCCTTGATGGTGAGGCTAGGAAATGGTTTAGGAGTTTGACTCCAGGATCTATTGCTGAGATTGAGGCTCTAGATGATTCATTCTTAAGTCATTGGGGGGATAAAAAATATTTTCTTTATTGTATTACATAGTTTGGGTCACTTAAAATAAAAGAGGGGGAATTTGTTTCATACTTCTCAAAGAGATTTAAAAAGATGTACAATAAGATTCCCACTGAAATAAATCCTACAAAAACCTCTGCCAAGATTACTTATGCCAACGCTTTTGACCCTGATTTTCACCTCCTGTTGAGAGAAAGAAGAGCTACCTATTTAGCTCACATTCAATATGAATCCCTTCAAGTAGAGTCTAATATATTGGCAGCTAACAAGCTTAGGAGTAAATCTGATAAAGAAAAAAGAAAAGGTAGGGTTGTATTTTCAACCTCTGATTCCTCTACTGCCTCCCCTCAAGTGGATGAATTGAAAAAACTGGTAAAATCACTTTTTGCAGAAATGGAGAAATTGAAATTTGAAGGAAGGCAGAGCTGTAGAAAACCAAGAATGTTGATAATAGGGGAAATTTCAGAAGACCCAATAATTCCCCTCAGATCATCCAAAGAGATCAAAGAAATAGGGATAGGGATGATAAAAAAATCTAATCTCCTCTCCAAAATAACCTTGTTACTGATGACGAAGAAGAGGAGGAAGATGTTGATTTGGAAATCTAGTTTCTTGGTGACACCTTCTCATCCCACCATTTAACCCAATCTGCATATGAAGAGTCTCTCATGGAAAACCAACTAAATGAGTTGAGAAAAGGGGAAAGGATTAGTGGAAATGCAAATAGATACAACCTCAGGTCCAAGAAGAAAGGGGGAGAGCCTGGCATTCCTGATCAGCCTACTATAACAGTGAATCCTGCTAAGGATGTGGCAGCTAGCAGCAAAGAAAAAGAGGCACAAAACCCCCAGGAAGTGGTTAAGATACCTATCCCATAATTGAAGGAGATTCTGAAGCCTCCCTCATCTTTTATCTTTGAGAATGAGATTCAAAAGATTAAAATCCATGAACCTTTTTTAGAGTTAGTTAAGAATGAAGATTTCAAAAGGTACCTTTCCAAAATGTTGCAACCTGAACTTTCATCTCATCCCATAGACTCAGTCAATATCCATGATGAAAAAATAGTTGTCATACTAGGGCCTTTGGTAGAGGATAGGGATGAATCCTCCCTTCCTTTCTATACCTCAATAAACATTCATGATAAAGTGTTGCACAACTGCTTGATGGATTCAGGGGTATCTCACAATCTCATGCCTAACACTGTCATGGATGAGCTTGGGTTGGAGGCTACAAAAACCTACCATGACCTGTACTCATTTGATTCTAGGAAGGTGAAGTTCCTTGGGGTTATTAAAGACTTGCTTGTTTCCTTGTTCCAATTGTGAATGAAGAGTGTGGTCATGGATATTGTGGTGGTTGATGTTCCCCCTAAGTTTTGGATGCTCTTGTCTAGATATTGGATAAAAATAATAAAGGGGGACTTTGCAGATGGATATTTCATATGCCACTATTCTTGTTTTTGGAGGGGAACATAGAAGGATTTATAGGGAAGCACAACTTTCTTACATTATCAGTGATGAAGCAAACCCTACCAACCACCCCATTTTTGTAGTAGATATTGATTTAGGAACCAGTATGTTACAACTCATTGATGATCCTCAAACACCTATTGAAATAAAAAAGAATCCCATCACCTCTTGTGAAGACCCTCCTCTCAATACCTCTATTTGGAAAATGTTTTTTGATGGAGCCTCTTCTTGGGAAAATGTCGGTGATGGAGTAGTGTTCATTTCCCCTGCCCATGAGACCATATCTTTGTCTTACAAGATTGAATTTGAGGTAACAAACACTGTGGAAGAATATGAGGCTCTTTTTTTGGGCTTGAGGGCTGCCAAAGACATGAAGATTGAGGAGCTAGTAGTGTTTGGAGATGTTGAGTTGATTGTTCATCAAGTCAGAAATCGGTATCAGGATAAGCACCCCAGGTTAAGGGCCTATAGAAATGAAGTCTGGGATCTTGTTGATAGTTTCTTCTTGGATTTTAATATATAATTTTTCCCAATAGAGGAGAACACTTTGGAATATTCATTGGTTGTTTCAGCAAGTAAGTTCAAGGTCCCTTTTCCCCCAAAGCTCAAGTATGAGGTGGAAGTAAAATATAGACTTTCTATTCCTGACAATGTCAAACATTGGAAGGTTTTTTAGGATGATCTTGAGATAAAAATATTTCTTGATACTGTGGATGAATTTTATGATTTGCATATTGATCAAGATCAAGATACTGAAGAAATCCCTCATGCTGATGTTTTTATGAATAAAATTGTTGACCATCATATTGTTCAGTTGCCTAGTAACTGTATTCCAAAGGGACTAGTCCCTTTGGAGAGATTGTTTGACATAAATGATTTTTTTGTAAAGGTTAAAGGTTCGACTAAAAATGTTGATGTGACTAATGCAATTTGGGAATAGAGGAAGACCCAACGTATGCTAAATTGTCTAGTATATTATCAAAGTAACAAAGGGCTGAGTATGTCAATATTTGAAGAAGTTTATTGATGTGTTTTCTTGGAAATATGAAGATTTAAGGACATATGACACAAAAATCATGGAACAAAAAATCCCTTTGAAAGAAAAGTCCAAACCTTTCAGGAAGAAACTCGGACAGAGAAATCCCACATTGTTTCCTATTATGGAAAAAGAAGTGAAAACGTTGTTGGATGCCCAAATCCTCATTCCTTTGAGATATTCAAAATGGGTGGCTAACTTGGTGCCTACGAGGAAGAAAAATGGGGAAATCATATTGTGTGTTCATTTCATAAATTTGAACAGAAGCTCCAAAGAGGATAACTACCCCTTTCCAAATATGGAGCACATTTTGCAGAAAGCGACTGGTTCATCTAGGATGTCTATGATTGATGGCTTCTCTGGCTACAATTAGATCTCTGCCCTTCCTAATGATAGAGAGAATAAAACCTTCACTACTCCTTGGGTCACATTCATGTATGCTAAAATTCCCTTTGGATTGATGAATGCAGGAGAAACCTTCCAACGAGCCATGGACATTGCGTTTATTGCGGAGGAAGACAAATTTGTAGTCATCTATCTGGATGACATTACAGTTTTCTCAAATTCTGACAAAGAGCATTGTCATCATTTGAATAAGGTCTTCCTAAAGTGTAGAAGGTTGGGTCTCTCCCTCAACCCTAAGAAATATTTGTTTTCTATGAAGGAGGGAAAATTATTGGGGAAATTTGTGTCAGCAAAAGGGGTAAGAATTGATCCAAGAAGAGTAGAGGCCATCCAGTCCTTATCTTTTCCCATATCCAAGAAATATGTTAAGTATTTCTTGGGTAAAATCAATTTTCTAAGGAGGTTTATCTCTAATTTCGTTGAGTTGGTTAAGAACATTACAACCATGCTCAGAAAGGGAAGCGAGGTGAAATGGACTGCTGAGTCTAGAAATTATTTTGGCCAAATCAAAAGGGCTTTGGTTGAAGCACCTGTGCTCATCATCCTTGACTATTCTAAGGAATTTCTCATTTTTTTCTTTTGTCTCATCTGATTCATTGTCTGTTGTTTTTCTATAGAAAAATACAGTGGGGTTAGAGCAACCTATTTCCTTTTTCAGCAGAGCATTGAGGGATGCATAAATGAAGTATTATATCATGGATAAGAATGCATATGATTTGGTCAAAGCCATCAAGGATTTCAGAATATATGTTTTGCACTCAAATATTTTTGCATATGTCCCTTTAGCCTAAGTAAAAGAGATATTGATCCAGCGTGACATAGATATAAAGAGAAGCAAATGGATTGCTAAAATTCTAGAATTTGAGCTTGAAATGAATCCCACTAAATTGGTAAAAGGCTAAGGTTTATACAGGATGATGGAGAAATCAAACTACAAGGATTTAGGGGTTAATTTCATGACCATAAAATCAGAAAAATAGCAAGATGAGATTTTTTATAAAGACTCTCATGTCAATCTCAACCTGACATAATGCATTTGGTATAAAGACATCATATATTTTCTATAGAAGTTGAGGCCCCCTGATGGTTTGAACAAAAACTAGGTAATATCTTTGAAACTCAAAGAAATAAAGTATTGTCTCATTGATTAGGTTTTGTACTGGAAGGATCCCCTGGGAGTTCTGTTAAGATGTCTAGACCCACAAGAGGCCCAAAGAGCTATCACTTCTTTTCTGGCAACTTATGTGGGGGACATCATTTCAGGAGGAGCATGGATTATAATATCCTCAGAGCTAGATATTTATGGCCCGACCCTTTTACTGATGTTTGTGAAAGTATTAGAGATTCTGTCCAATGCCAAAAAAATTCTAGAAATCATCAACTGGTATCTTTTCCTCTGAAACCTATGGTGGTTTCTCGACCTTTTCAAAAATGGGGTATTGACATCATTGGAGAAATCCACCTAGCCTCAAGTGGTCAACACATGTGCATTTTGACTACCACTGATTATTTCTCCAAGTGGATAGAAGCCATTCCTACAAGAAGCTCCTCCCACATGGTAATCATTATCTTTCTTGAGGATATCATGTCCATATTTGGTTGTCCAAGTAGGATTGCTACAGACAATGTTACCTCCTTCAAAGATGAACCATTGATCAATTTTTGTGAACTGTATGGGATTACATTAACCCATTCTACTCCTTACTACCCTTAGGGAAATGGTTTAGCAGAGTCCTCTAACAAGAGCCTCATAAAGATCATCAAGAAATTTTTAGAAGACAACAAGATAGCCTGGGACTCAAAGATGAAATTTTCATTATGGGATGATAGAGTCAGCACAAAGAGGTCATTGGGTTTTTCCCCTTTTTATATTTTATATGGGGTTGAGGCTATTTTTCATACTCATCTTGCATTTCCTGTGACAAAATTCCTCCAGGACTATCAAGGAGAACCTGATGATAAGGTCAGGAGGATACAATAGCTCATAGAAGTACAACAGGATAGGGAGAAACTCCTTGATAAAGCTTAGGATCACCGATGGAAAATAAAACGAGCCTTTGAAAAGAGGGCGAGCAAAGAAAATTTTCAGTTAGGGGATCTAGAGCTCAAGTGGGATTTCCCCAAGCAATAAAAAGGAAAACATGGTAAAGTTGAAGCCTTATGGATTGGTCCTTTCAAGATTTCTGAAGTATTTTCAAATAGAACCTATAAGTTTCATATCTTGGAGGATTTTGAAGTTTTTGGTGGTCCTATCAATGGCCACTTTTTGAAGAAATATTTTGTCTAAGCCACGATTGGCTTTCCGCCATTGTAATTACCACTTTATTTTTATTTTTTGGTATTAATAAGTGACTACATGACCCAAAGGCTAAGGAACTAAAACTGTGCATTCTTGGTAGCCCATAGAGAGCAGGCCATCCCCTATGGAGCAAAATGTTATCACATAAAATCGTCCATAGTCATGAGTAGTAGCTATGAACTCAAGTGAGTAGGCAGGTGTAGTCTACAATGGTCGAGATCCCCTGTGAAGTTAGATGTAGTGCTATCTCTAAGCGTAGTTGGAAGGATTCCAAAGTTTGAAGGTGGATAAAATATTTGGTAGGGGTGCTAAAATACCTGATGCACCCAGATCTTAGACCCTGTTAGATCAACGACATCAAATCATTTCGGGGATGCAACATGCTTGGGCGATAAAATGCCTTGAGAGAGATGAAATCCTAAACATGGTTTTGTGGGAAGGTTATGTGGTAGAGGAGGGTGCATTTTTGTCCCGAAAGTGGTGTGGGACTAAGCCACTTCCTATGGCCCTGAAATGCACATGTGCGTATAATATTGTATCTGACAACGATGGGTCGTCGCCCGCTAGTTGTCCAACCACACTCCAATCTCGAGGAGGATTTAGTTAATGAGCATATATTGGTAGTTGAAACCTCAACTTAGTCCATAAATAGAAAGCATGTAAATTCTGTCTAGGGAGACAAAGACGTCATCCCAAGGTACAACAATGGATGGTTTCTTCTTACAGGCCCATACTGAGCCAAGTTTGCATCTGACAAGAGGAAACATGCATAGTCTGACAGAAGTCTGCATAGATGTAATATTTGAATGGGATGGCCAGATCACACTAGTGGTAGTTGTGAACTGAGGCGATTATAAATAGATCATTTTTGTATTTTTTATGGTCGTCAACTTGTTGAGCAGAGCTCCCTATTTTGTAATATTTTGATAACATAACTGTTCTCTGGTTTTGTATGAGATCTGAGAATTTCACATTAATAGAAGTCAACTTATTTCATCATATTGTTTAAATATTTGTTGAAACACTTGTGCATGGAGGATCCAGATGAGGGTTGTAGTTGTATTGTAATGTAGGGTTGATTATAATGTTGTTGTGACTTGTTTAAATAATGTTCTTTGTTACCTTGTTTCTTCTTATGTTGAAATGCTTGAGCATGGAGGATCCAGACGAGTTGTTGTAGTCACATAGTAATGAAGGTTTGATTGTTATGTTCCTGTGACATATTTCATTTTCTGAAACTTGATTTCAAGAGTGCTCTTGTGCTTGATGTTTTCTTCACCAAGCTACTTGAAGGTCGGATGCTCATTGAAGACTTGTCCACCTCTCTCACTAAGTCTTCCTTCTGCTCACCTTTAATCTTAAACCACTGACTGAAGTTAATGAGGACCTCATTTCCCTATGCATTTCTTTTCAAGTTTATGTGTTAAAACATTCTTGTACTGAGTTTTGTCCATTTGACCTCCACTCATAAACCTACCTCCACAAACATTTTTATGGGTACTAAGATTATCCTCTTTCAATTTGAGGGTGACTCTCAGTGCTAACAAAAGGATGCAAGTATATTTTAAAAGATAGATCTTATGTCAAGATACTATAAGGTAAGGATTAAATATGAAGACATCAACAAGACTACCTTCAAGACAAGGTATGGTCATTATGAGTTCACAGTGGTGCCATTTGGGTTATCAAATGCACCAGTTGTTTTCATGTGCTTACTGAATGGTGTTTTCCGAGAATATTTAGACAATTTTGTTATTGTCTTTTTGGATGACATCCTTGTATATTCCAAGACAGAAGAAGAACACAAGAAACAATTGAGGATGGTGTTACAGGTGCTAAGAGAGAACCAACTATTTTATAAGTTGAGCAAGCTCTCATTTTACAAAATTCGAATTCACTATTTGGGACATATAATATCTGAAGAGGGAATAACAGTAGACCCTGAAAAGATTGAATTCGTTAAAGGGTGGACAAAACCTAAGAATGTGATAGAATTCATGTTCTTCATGGGTCTAGCTAGATACTACAAGAGATTCATTACATTATTTTCGAGGATTTCTCGCCCAATTACGTCCTTGAAAAGAAAAGGGGTATAATTTCAATGGATAGAAAAATGTGAAAAGAGCTTCCAACAATTGAAGCACATGTTAACCAGTGCTCCAATTTTGAATATTGTAGATCTGAATGAATATTTTGTGGTTTTCATAGATGCATGTAGAGACGGAATGGGTGGAGTCCTCAGCCAGAATTGGTTTGTGATATGTTTTGAATCCAGGAAATTGAAAGAGAATGAAAGGATATACACCACTCATGATTTGGAGTTTGAATCCATAATTCACTCCTTAAATAAATGTAGACACTACCTCATGGGAAGGAGATTTGAGCTGAGAACAAACCATAATGGTCTAAAATATTTGTTTGATCAACCTACTTTAAATTCTAGGCAAAGAAGATGGTTGGGATTCCTCTGTGAATATGACTTTGATATCAAGCACATCAAAGGAAAGGAGAAAAAAGTGGTTGATTCACTCAACAGGAGAGTGCATGAACTACATGTTACAACCATCAACATGTATCAAACCAATCTTAAAGACAAAATTTTGGAAGCTGCAAAATCTTATTTGCAGTACATGGAAATGGTAATAAAGTTACAAAAAAGGTAAGATGCTACATAAAATAGAAGATTATAGATTGGAAGTGGATGGAATACTCCTATAGGGGAACATAATTTATGTACCCAATTCTCACGAATTGAGGATTATGGTCTTGAAAGAGATGAATAATGTGCCTTATGTTGGGAACCCTAGATATCATAAAACAATGGCAACAATCAAGAACCATTACTATTGGCCAAGCATGAAGAAAGAAATTGCAGAATAAATCGCCAGATGTATGGAGTGTCAAAGCGTAAAAACTAAGCATGGACACCCATCTGGGTTGCTACAGTCGTTACCCATCCCTGAGTGGAAGTGGGAAGTCCTGACAATGGATTTCATCACAGTATTACCCAGAAAAAAAAGCAACACGATTCGATCATGGTGGTGGTGGATAAGATTACGAAGGATGCCCATTTTATTCCATTGAAAACTACTCACAAGGCAACTGATGTTGTTGATATTTATATGAGGGAAGTATCACGATTACATGGTATTCCCAAGACAATTGTGTTTGACAGAGACCCAAAATTTACTTCAAATTTTTGGAGAGGATTATTCAAGGGGTTCAAAACGAACCTGAAATTCAACACAACTTATCATCTTGAGTGTGATGGACAAACAAAAAGAGTAAATCAAGTGATAGCAGATATGTTAAGAATGTATGTGATGGACAAATCATCCGGATGGGAAGATTACCTACACTTGGTAGAGTTTGATTACAACAATGGGTACCAAGCATCACTAAATGTGAGCCCATTTGAAGCACTTTATGGCATAAAGTTCAACACATCAATAAGTTGGGGCAACCCAGTCGATAGAGAAATAATTGGGCTAGAGTTGCTCAGGGAAATGAAAGAGAAATTGTTAAAGATAAAGAAGAATTTGAAGGTTTCCAAAGACATGCAGAAAATCTATTCTGACAAAGGAATAACCCACAAAGAGTTTAAAGTGGGTGATCATGTTTCCTTGAAGGTGAAAGACAACAAATTTCCCTGAAGTTGGGAAATTGTTCTAAGTTGCAATTAGATATTGTGGATCATTTGAAATTCTAGAAAGGATTGGACCAATATCTTATATGCTTGCATTTCTTGCATGCATTACTATTCATAACATATTTCATTTCTCATTTCTCAAGAAATATATACATGATGCTAATAATTTGATTGATTGGAATGTGATTCAGGTGGAGAAACAAGGCGCTTTACAAAATGCATCCAGTGCGCATACTGGACTAAACAATCAAGCATATATGGAATCGATCCATAAGGATTTTAAAGGTCTAGTGGATATAGTATGGTCCTGAGGATGCAACATGGGAGCATGAAGATTTCATGCGGGAAGAATACTCGCATCTTTTTGAAGATTTTGAAAATCTTGTTGATGTTGTGTAAATGAGTTGCACTAAGGACAGTGAAAATATAAGGGGGGGTGGGGGTATTGTAATATCCCAAGGCCGAGCCCCAGTTCTAATTATGAATGTAACATGTTTTGTAGATCGGTGAGCCAAGTAATTATAAGTTGGTAGGCTTATGTGTTTATTAGGTTGGAGAGCCTAGATGTTAAAGCCCAAGCGCCTTTTTTGTACATGTAAATATTCATATTATTAATATAACAACATCGATGCATGTATCCTAACCATGAAGAAAGAGTATGGGGGACTAAGCTCCACTAGGATGGGTAAGGGAAGGGGGGATGAGAGGCTAGGAAAAGGGGCTAAGCTTGAGGTCTTAATCCAAGGGAATATTATAATGTATTTTCTTAAATTACTAAATTTTGGGAAATAAACCTAGTTATCCTATGTTCCTTTTGGGAGAGGAATGGGTTCCAAGTGGAGAGGAATGTGCTCCTAGAGATCTAAGTGTCATCCAAGATGCATGGAGGTTTATGTGGGAAATTCCATCTTTGTGGGGGTTCACGAGGGGCATTCTTTTTATCTTTTCCTCATGGGTTCACACTCATGATTCAGGTACGAATGCATTTTCTCACCATCCTCGCTCCCAACATTCTGACCAGGCTATCCATTCATTTCCCCGATTCACCCACGCACTGAGAAAGCACATAGTGATTCGGTCCATCATTTTCGAACCATAACCATCCTGAATCTATGCAACAAGCTGGAAATGATATCTTACTGAACCCGTACCCTGTGGGTTTCCTATGTTTCACTATTTCCCCTTGTCCAAATTCTATTTTTTTCATCACCTTGCATGTGTGTTGAGAAGTGGGAGTGAAGAAGTAGGTTGTCAGGCCCGTGGATAGAAGAAGCAGACTGTTAGACCTGTGAGCTACTCTCTCCAGGTGAGAGAGGTTGATGTGATTAAAGAAGCAAGTTATCAGGCCTATGAGAAACTCTCTCCAAGTGAGAGAGTGTGATGAGGAAGTGAGTTATCGTGTGAGAAACTCTCTCTAGGTGAGAGAGTGTGCTGAGGAAGTGATTTCTCCTGTAGGGAGTCTAGTAGCAGCTATAGAGTTTTGAGAATTCTTCTTGGCCAGTTGTTGAAGCCCTGGAAGGGAGGTGTAGTAGCCGATGAACTGTGTGGTAGTGAAGGTGTACGCTCCTGGGGTGGGATAGGCATGTGGGGAATGAGATTCTCTGAGCGGTGGGCGTAAGTGGATCCTTGGAGGAAATCCTTCCTATTGTACTGTGAAACTTCCTATGTTCCCTTCCTATACTAGGAATCCCTTTCCCAGTGGAGTTTAGTCCCAGCTCAGGGGTGACCCACTACTGAGAGTGATAAGTAGCATGGTCTAAGGCTGGGAGGTTTGTGGAAGGTCTACATGCAGTTGGTGTACTTCAATTAAGAGATAAATATCATTTATGTTCTTAATGGTTAAATGATGTATTTTAGTGCATGTCTATGATTCTTGTAATAATATTACGCATTCCGTTGCATGTATGTTTCCACATTATCTCTTTTATTTATTGTTAAGTTATATGTGTTTTATTCTCAAAATAGCTCTTTTTTCCATTACCCAATAGGTCTATGTCTGGTCATGGACAATTTTAATTACCTATAAAAGAGCTTAAGACCACATGTGTTTGAGGTAGTGTTACCCAACAGAGGTTGATGGTAGGGGATGTTACAAAATGGTTTTATATCAAGAAGATGTTTATAGAGTGATGTTTCATGGCCTATTGGCGGATGGGGACATTACATTAAATTCTCTCATCTCTTACTCAACTATTATTAAACTGTCAAGAAACAATAACCTTTACTCATCATCCCTTTATCTTCTTTTATAGTCTTCTACCAAATGTTCTTCTTCTATCCCAAACCTCTTGTCTAATCCAATTGTACTCACATTGAATTCTTTCCACACTCTGCAATAAATTTTGATTATTCCATGGATCATGGTCTAGATCTTATCAATATGTTATGGTTTTTTCATTGCTTTCCATTTATGACTAAGTGTCTCAACTACTTCATCATTATGATTTCTCTTTAATGCTTGTTCCATAATGTGTGTTGTTTAATACTTTTCTCGTCCTCTGAGCCGATCTTTGTCATTCAATACTCCTTCCTACTTGCAATCTTTATGACATTTTATAGTTTTATCTCCTTATTAGTTTAACCTTACATATAACTTCAACCTTCAAATTATTTTATTTTTTCTTTTATTTTTCTTTATATAAAATACTATAATACAAGTACTCTGGTACACATATTGCGCACTCAAACTAGTGCACAAAATCATGATTGTCCCTATACAATTTCAACCAACTGCCATTAACCAATCCTTCCATAATTTCTCCATTCAGTGTTTCCAAATGAACACGACATATATCTATCACAAACCTTATCACATATGGACCTAACCAATGCATATGAAACTTCCCAGGGTGCTGCAAAAACTTGTTGTCATAAAGAAAAAAACAATTCTCCTGTCTAGAAATTATTTTGTTCAATGTGTCGGTCATGCCAGGATTCCTTGCATGATTTATGAGTTGCTGATGAAATCTTGTGAAAAAACATTCTTCTTCTAATTCTACTATCTCTGATAGTCTCTTCTCCACTATGCCAGAATCTCTAATGTCTATCAGCATGACAATGTCCATATTCGACACAATGAATTCCATAGGAATAATCGATTCCTGGACATACACTAATTTGAATAGTGTTTGTCCTGTCAAATTCTTACTTGTAGTCCTATACACCCATAAAACTCCTGGAATCCTCAAGTCTTAGTCATCTTGAATTACATTACACACCTTTGTCGATGCATGGTCTAAGATATTATTGAATAATTTTGTTGTCTCATTTTCTGGAGGATGATACAATGTACTCTTCTGATGATGAACCTGAAACTCCTATGTCAAATTTGCAATCATATTTTTTAGAAAATGGTTTCCCTAATCACTCATAATTATTTTGGGGAATCCAAACCTTGTAACTATAGTTTCAAACAAAAATCACCCATCTATGTTTGTGCTGCAATCTTTGGATGGTTCTTGTTCATCCCATATGGTCAAGTAATCTATTGTAGTAATGATGTATCTGAATCCTAACCTCTTTTTTGGTCAATTAATCGGTTAAAAAAAATAAAAAACCCATTTATAAAAAGTCTATAATGTCACTTGTGGTACTAACAATATCTCATCTCTCGTGGAAGGCTTCCCAAGTCTTTGACAAACATCATAGGTCTGAAAAAATTCTTTTGCATCCTTATGAAGGGTAGGACACTATAATCCTATGCCATTTCTTGCATAATGGCCTCTTGCAACTCCTTCATGCACTTTTGATAATATCATATGTCTTTCATGCTCCAATACACATCATCTAAGAATACTATTTGCACCTAACTTGTAAAACTTTCTTTCTATTAGTTGATAGTCTACCACCTTCGCTACTAACTACTTCTTTCATGCAACAATAATCTCAGGTAGGCCTATCCATATGCTCAAGAACTGGACCATGTATTCAAAATAATCATTGACCATTTTTACTACAAATATGTGTGTATCCGGTATATTGTCA
>ML805687.1:96402-116492 GCA_009831015.1 Picea engelmannii
AGGAGCCAAGAGAAAGGTTGTTGAGTTGGTTAAATCATGTCCACTAGGCATGAATGGATTAAGTACCAGGGAATATTTGAACATATTTCCTTTGGGATCATATGATTTCCTAATTGGTATGGATTGGTTGGACCAACACCATGTCAAATTATACTGTCATAATAAGGAATTCACTTGCCTGGATGAGAAAGGAAATTGGAGAGAAGTCCAAGGAATTCCCAGGGTAGTTACGGTGTGGGAAATATCAACAATGCAGCTAAAGAAGTGTTACAGGAAGGGATTCCAAATATTTGCATCCCATATGGATGAAGCACCTACGGATAAGGTGAAAAAATTGGAGGATTATTCAGTCCTGAAATATTTTGATGATGTGTTCAAAGAGATACCAGGGCTACCCCCAAAGAGAGATATTGATTTCTCTATAAATTTGATTCTTGGAGAAGCTCCAGTATCAAAGAATCCCTACTGGATGAGCACATGAGAACTGAAAGAACTGCAAGTGGTTACGTGGAGGAGGAGGGTGCATTCGGGCTCGAAAGCGGTGTGGGCCTAAACCGCTTTTCGAGGTCTCGAATTTCATGTGTGCATATAATATCGTATCCGATAGTTACAGGTGGTCGCCCGCTAATCATCTATCCGCACTCCAATCCTGAGGAGGATTCAGTTAATGAGTAGGGACTAGTAGTTGAAATATCAGCTCAATCCATAAATAGAAAGCATGGAAATTATGGCTAGGGAGACAGAGTTGTCATCCCAAGGTACAACAATTGACGATTTATTCTTGTAGGCCCATACTGAGCCAAGTTTGCATCTTACAGGAGGAAACATGCATAGTTTGACAAAATTATGCACATACGTAAATCTTTGAATGGGATGGCCAGATCACACTCCTGACAGTTGTGAACTGAGCCGATTATAAATAGATCAGTTCTAGATTTTGTTATGGTTGTCAACTGGTTGAGAAGAGCTCCCTATTTTGTAATATTTTGATAATATAATTGTTCTCTAGTTTTGTATGAGATCTGAGACTTTCACATTAATAGAAGTCAACTTCTTTCATCATCTGGTTTAAATCTTTGTTGAAACACTCATGCATGGAGAATCCATATGAGGGTTGTAGTTTTATTGTAATGTAGGGTTGACTATAATGATGTTGTGACCTGTTTCATTAATGTTCTTTGTTACCTTGTTTCCTCTTATGTTGAAATGCTTGTGCATGGAGGATCCAGACGAGTTGTTGTACTCGCATAGTAATGGAGGTTTGATTTTTATGTTGTTGTGACATATTTCAGTGTCTGAAACTTGAGTTCAAGAGTGCTCTTGTGCCTGTGTTTTTCTTCACCAAGTTGCTTGAAGGTCATATGCTCATGGAAGACTTGTCCACCTCTCTCACTAAGTCTTCCTTCTGCTCACCTTTAATATTAAACCACTGACTGTAGTTAATGAGGACCTCATTTCCCTATGCATTTCTTGTCTAGTTTATGTGTTAAAACATTCTTGTACTGAGTTTTTACCATTTGACCTCCATTCATAAACCTACCTCCACAAAAATTTCGATGGATACTAGGCTTATCCTCTTTCAATATGAGCATGACTCTTAGTGCTAACATTATAGGCACCATTGTTGGGGACCGAATTGAATACATTTCCATGGGATTGAATGACAAAGAAATTCAGATTTTGCAGGTGCATCAGAAATTAGTACCTTGAAGATTGCAACTTGCACCTAGCGACTCCATTATTTCAGTTGTGGCTCCCAAAGGCATACACATGAGGTCTACTCCACAGCTTCCATTGGAAACACCTGAAGCTGACCCAGAAAATATTATCAAGAAAGGAAATACCTCTCAAGTGTATATTTTAACCTTGTACAATATTTACTGCAAACAATTTTTTTAGTAAAAGAACAAAAAAGATACAATGGAAAATACAAACTTTACACAAAGATTTTTTCCCTAGAAACCCAAACCGGTAAAACCAACATATTCTATATTGAGTCATAGTGATACATTGTTTACAATAAAATATACATATAGGAGCCAGGGACAACCAAAACCCTAACCCAATGACCTGGATTAGTCAACAACCCTAATTCCTTAACCCCAAATAGAAAACCATCGGAAAAATACCATGTGTCGAAAAACCACCTAAATATGTGACATGTTTCTCGAGGCAGAAAAAATAATTTTGGGGGTGCTTCCCTCGAACCCTTGCACGCCTGGCGCAACTCTCAGACACTACTACTTGTGAAAAGAATATAACACATACCCAACATCAAGAAGGGATTTCAACTGTTGTACCATGTGACTCTAGTAATTTACATGATTCTTCTTTTAAAACTCTAGTAGCTGCATCTAATTCTCCTTTTGTACCATCTGTTGGTGTTTCCAAAATTTTAGATTTTGAAATATTTCCTGTTGAATTCCCCCCTTATGGTCTTCATTTAGAATAATTTTTTGACACCCCTATTTCCCCTCGTATTGTAAAGTGGTTTAGACCGAGGAGCTTAGAATATTTTCCCACTTTGGGTTTTCCTACTCCTCCTCCTCCTATCAAAGTTAGTGTATCTAAAGAGGGGGGAAATTATTTTCCTTTGAACCCCATATTATTATTATCCAACACTCAACCGTTTCCCTTTTCCCCTAGAAATGTAGCTTCAGTCTTACCTGTCCAAACTCCATCTCCCCCTGGTTCTCCTAAAATTCACATCCCAATGGTAGGTGCTAATCCTCCTAGAAATAGAATGGATTCCATAGTGGCTACTATATATTCCCCTATTATTTTACCTAGGCTTATGAATTCTCTCCCAGTTGGAGAATACCTTAAGTACATGCCCAAGTTCATAGGTGAGGAAGACATAACTACAGAAGAACACCTTTCAACCTTTTACAATTATGAAACTAATCTTAATATTGAAGATGAAGATGTCTGGATGAGAGTTTTTGTAGAGAGCCTTGATGGTGAGGCTAGGAAATGGTTTAGGAGTTTGACTCCAGGATCTATTGCTGAGATTGAGGCTCTAGATGATTCATTCTTAAGTCATTGGGGGGATAAAAAATATTTTCTTTATTGTATTACATAGTTTGGGTCACTTAAAATAAAAGAGGGGGAATTTGTTTCATACTTCTCAAAGAGATTTAAAAAGATGTACAATAAGATTCCCACTGAAATAAATCCTACAAAAACCTCTGCCAAGATTACTTATGCCAACGCTTTTGACCCTGATTTTCACCTCCTGTTGAGAGAAAGAAGAGCTACCTATTTAGCTCACATTCAATATGAATCCCTTCAAGTAGAGTCTAATATATTGGCAGCTAACAAGCTTAGGAGTAAATCTGATAAAGAAAAAAGAAAAGGTAGGGTTGTATTTTCAACCTCTGATTCCTCTACTGCCTCCCCTCAAGTGGATGAATTGAAAAAACTGGTAAAATCACTTTTTGCAGAAATGGAGAAATTGAAATTTGAAGGAAGGCAGAGCTGTAGAAAACCAAGAATGTTGATAATAGGGGAAATTTCAGAAGACCCAATAATTCCCCTCAGATCATCCAAAGAGATCAAAGAAATAGGGATAGGGATGATAAAAAAATCTAATCTCCTCTCCAAAATAACCTTGTTACTGATGACGAAGAAGAGGAGGAAGATGTTGATTTGGAAATCTAGTTTCTTGGTGACACCTTCTCATCCCACCATTTAACCCAATCTGCATATGAAGAGTCTCTCATGGAAAACCAACTAAATGAGTTGAGAAAAGGGGAAAGGATTAGTGGAAATGCAAATAGATACAACCTCAGGTCCAAGAAGAAAGGGGGAGAGCCTGGCATTCCTGATCAGCCTACTATAACAGTGAATCCTGCTAAGGATGTGGCAGCTAGCAGCAAAGAAAAAGAGGCACAAAACCCCCAGGAAGTGGTTAAGATACCTATCCCATAATTGAAGGAGATTCTGAAGCCTCCCTCATCTTTTATCTTTGAGAATGAGATTCAAAAGATTAAAATCCATGAACCTTTTTTAGAGTTAGTTAAGAATGAAGATTTCAAAAGGTACCTTTCCAAAATGTTGCAACCTGAACTTTCATCTCATCCCATAGACTCAGTCAATATCCATGATGAAAAAATAGTTGTCATACTAGGGCCTTTGGTAGAGGATAGGGATGAATCCTCCCTTCCTTTCTATACCTCAATAAACATTCATGATAAAGTGTTGCACAACTGCTTGATGGATTCAGGGGTATCTCACAATCTCATGCCTAACACTGTCATGGATGAGCTTGGGTTGGAGGCTACAAAAACCTACCATGACCTGTACTCATTTGATTCTAGGAAGGTGAAGTTCCTTGGGGTTATTAAAGACTTGCTTGTTTCCTTGTTCCAATTGTGAATGAAGAGTGTGGTCATGGATATTGTGGTGGTTGATGTTCCCCCTAAGTTTTGGATGCTCTTGTCTAGATATTGGATAAAAATAATAAAGGGGGACTTTGCAGATGGATATTTCATATGCCACTATTCTTGTTTTTGGAGGGGAACATAGAAGGATTTATAGGGAAGCACAACTTTCTTACATTATCAGTGATGAAGCAAACCCTACCAACCACCCCATTTTTGTAGTAGATATTGATTTAGGAACCAGTATGTTACAACTCATTGATGATCCTCAAACACCTATTGAAATAAAAAAGAATCCCATCACCTCTTGTGAAGACCCTCCTCTCAATACCTCTATTTGGAAAATGTTTTTTGATGGAGCCTCTTCTTGGGAAAATGTCGGTGATGGAGTAGTGTTCATTTCCCCTGCCCATGAGACCATATCTTTGTCTTACAAGATTGAATTTGAGGTAACAAACACTGTGGAAGAATATGAGGCTCTTTTTTTGGGCTTGAGGGCTGCCAAAGACATGAAGATTGAGGAGCTAGTAGTGTTTGGAGATGTTGAGTTGATTGTTCATCAAGTCAGAAATCGGTATCAGGATAAGCACCCCAGGTTAAGGGCCTATAGAAATGAAGTCTGGGATCTTGTTGATAGTTTCTTCTTGGATTTTAATATATAATTTTTCCCAATAGAGGAGAACACTTTGGAATATTCATTGGTTGTTTCAGCAAGTAAGTTCAAGGTCCCTTTTCCCCCAAAGCTCAAGTATGAGGTGGAAGTAAAATATAGACTTTCTATTCCTGACAATGTCAAACATTGGAAGGTTTTTTAGGATGATCTTGAGATAAAAATATTTCTTGATACTGTGGATGAATTTTATGATTTGCATATTGATCAAGATCAAGATACTGAAGAAATCCCTCATGCTGATGTTTTTATGAATAAAATTGTTGACCATCATATTGTTCAGTTGCCTAGTAACTGTATTCCAAAGGGACTAGTCCCTTTGGAGAGATTGTTTGACATAAATGATTTTTTTGTAAAGGTTAAAGGTTCGACTAAAAATGTTGATGTGACTAATGCAATTTGGGAATAGAGGAAGACCCAACGTATGCTAAATTGTCTAGTATATTATCAAAGTAACAAAGGGCTGAGTATGTCAATATTTGAAGAAGTTTATTGATGTGTTTTCTTGGAAATATGAAGATTTAAGGACATATGACACAAAAATCATGGAACAAAAAATCCCTTTGAAAGAAAAGTCCAAACCTTTCAGGAAGAAACTCGGACAGAGAAATCCCACATTGTTTCCTATTATGGAAAAAGAAGTGAAAACGTTGTTGGATGCCCAAATCCTCATTCCTTTGAGATATTCAAAATGGGTGGCTAACTTGGTGCCTACGAGGAAGAAAAATGGGGAAATCATATTGTGTGTTCATTTCATAAATTTGAACAGAAGCTCCAAAGAGGATAACTACCCCTTTCCAAATATGGAGCACATTTTGCAGAAAGCGACTGGTTCATCTAGGATGTCTATGATTGATGGCTTCTCTGGCTACAATTAGATCTCTGCCCTTCCTAATGATAGAGAGAATAAAACCTTCACTACTCCTTGGGTCACATTCATGTATGCTAAAATTCCCTTTGGATTGATGAATGCAGGAGAAACCTTCCAACGAGCCATGGACATTGCGTTTATTGCGGAGGAAGACAAATTTGTAGTCATCTATCTGGATGACATTACAGTTTTCTCAAATTCTGACAAAGAGCATTGTCATCATTTGAATAAGGTCTTCCTAAAGTGTAGAAGGTTGGGTCTCTCCCTCAACCCTAAGAAATATTTGTTTTCTATGAAGGAGGGAAAATTATTGGGGAAATTTGTGTCAGCAAAAGGGGTAAGAATTGATCCAAGAAGAGTAGAGGCCATCCAGTCCTTATCTTTTCCCATATCCAAGAAATATGTTAAGTATTTCTTGGGTAAAATCAATTTTCTAAGGAGGTTTATCTCTAATTTCGTTGAGTTGGTTAAGAACATTACAACCATGCTCAGAAAGGGAAGCGAGGTGAAATGGACTGCTGAGTCTAGAAATTATTTTGGCCAAATCAAAAGGGCTTTGGTTGAAGCACCTGTGCTCATCATCCTTGACTATTCTAAGGAATTTCTCATTTTTTTCTTTTGTCTCATCTGATTCATTGTCTGTTGTTTTTCTATAGAAAAATACAGTGGGGTTAGAGCAACCTATTTCCTTTTTCAGCAGAGCATTGAGGGATGCATAAATGAAGTATTATATCATGGATAAGAATGCATATGATTTGGTCAAAGCCATCAAGGATTTCAGAATATATGTTTTGCACTCAAATATTTTTGCATATGTCCCTTTAGCCTAAGTAAAAGAGATATTGATCCAGCGTGACATAGATATAAAGAGAAGCAAATGGATTGCTAAAATTCTAGAATTTGAGCTTGAAATGAATCCCACTAAATTGGTAAAAGGCTAAGGTTTATACAGGATGATGGAGAAATCAAACTACAAGGATTTAGGGGTTAATTTCATGACCATAAAATCAGAAAAATAGCAAGATGAGATTTTTTATAAAGACTCTCATGTCAATCTCAACCTGACATAATGCATTTGGTATAAAGACATCATATATTTTCTATAGAAGTTGAGGCCCCCTGATGGTTTGAACAAAAACTAGGTAATATCTTTGAAACTCAAAGAAATAAAGTATTGTCTCATTGATTAGGTTTTGTACTGGAAGGATCCCCTGGGAGTTCTGTTAAGATGTCTAGACCCACAAGAGGCCCAAAGAGCTATCACTTCTTTTCTGGCAACTTATGTGGGGGACATCATTTCAGGAGGAGCATGGATTATAATATCCTCAGAGCTAGATATTTATGGCCCGACCCTTTTACTGATGTTTGTGAAAGTATTAGAGATTCTGTCCAATGCCAAAAAAATTCTAGAAATCATCAACTGGTATCTTTTCCTCTGAAACCTATGGTGGTTTCTCGACCTTTTCAAAAATGGGGTATTGACATCATTGGAGAAATCCACCTAGCCTCAAGTGGTCAACACATGTGCATTTTGACTACCACTGATTATTTCTCCAAGTGGATAGAAGCCATTCCTACAAGAAGCTCCTCCCACATGGTAATCATTATCTTTCTTGAGGATATCATGTCCATATTTGGTTGTCCAAGTAGGATTGCTACAGACAATGTTACCTCCTTCAAAGATGAACCATTGATCAATTTTTGTGAACTGTATGGGATTACATTAACCCATTCTACTCCTTACTACCCTTAGGGAAATGGTTTAGCAGAGTCCTCTAACAAGAGCCTCATAAAGATCATCAAGAAATTTTTAGAAGACAACAAGATAGCCTGGGACTCAAAGATGAAATTTTCATTATGGGATGATAGAGTCAGCACAAAGAGGTCATTGGGTTTTTCCCCTTTTTATATTTTATATGGGGTTGAGGCTATTTTTCATACTCATCTTGCATTTCCTGTGACAAAATTCCTCCAGGACTATCAAGGAGAACCTGATGATAAGGTCAGGAGGATACAATAGCTCATAGAAGTACAACAGGATAGGGAGAAACTCCTTGATAAAGCTTAGGATCACCGATGGAAAATAAAACGAGCCTTTGAAAAGAGGGCGAGCAAAGAAAATTTTCAGTTAGGGGATCTAGAGCTCAAGTGGGATTTCCCCAAGCAATAAAAAGGAAAACATGGTAAAGTTGAAGCCTTATGGATTGGTCCTTTCAAGATTTCTGAAGTATTTTCAAATAGAACCTATAAGTTTCATATCTTGGAGGATTTTGAAGTTTTTGGTGGTCCTATCAATGGCCACTTTTTGAAGAAATATTTTGTCTAAGCCACGATTGGCTTTCCGCCATTGTAATTACCACTTTATTTTTATTTTTTGGTATTAATAAGTGACTACATGACCCAAAGGCTAAGGAACTAAAACTGTGCATTCTTGGTAGCCCATAGAGAGCAGGCCATCCCCTATGGAGCAAAATGTTATCACATAAAATCGTCCATAGTCATGAGTAGTAGCTATGAACTCAAGTGAGTAGGCAGGTGTAGTCTACAATGGTCGAGATCCCCTGTGAAGTTAGATGTAGTGCTATCTCTAAGCGTAGTTGGAAGGATTCCAAAGTTTGAAGGTGGATAAAATATTTGGTAGGGGTGCTAAAATACCTGATGCACCCAGATCTTAGACCCTGTTAGATCAACGACATCAAATCATTTCGGGGATGCAACATGCTTGGGCGATAAAATGCCTTGAGAGAGATGAAATCCTAAACATGGTTTTGTGGGAAGGTTATGTGGTAGAGGAGGGTGCATTTTTGTCCCGAAAGTGGTGTGGGACTAAGCCACTTCCTATGGCCCTGAAATGCACATGTGCGTATAATATTGTATCTGACAACGATGGGTCGTCGCCCGCTAGTTGTCCAACCACACTCCAATCTCGAGGAGGATTTAGTTAATGAGCATATATTGGTAGTTGAAACCTCAACTTAGTCCATAAATAGAAAGCATGTAAATTCTGTCTAGGGAGACAAAGACGTCATCCCAAGGTACAACAATGGATGGTTTCTTCTTACAGGCCCATACTGAGCCAAGTTTGCATCTGACAAGAGGAAACATGCATAGTCTGACAGAAGTCTGCATAGATGTAATATTTGAATGGGATGGCCAGATCACACTAGTGGTAGTTGTGAACTGAGGCGATTATAAATAGATCATTTTTGTATTTTTTATGGTCGTCAACTTGTTGAGCAGAGCTCCCTATTTTGTAATATTTTGATAACATAACTGTTCTCTGGTTTTGTATGAGATCTGAGAATTTCACATTAATAGAAGTCAACTTATTTCATCATATTGTTTAAATATTTGTTGAAACACTTGTGCATGGAGGATCCAGATGAGGGTTGTAGTTGTATTGTAATGTAGGGTTGATTATAATGTTGTTGTGACTTGTTTAAATAATGTTCTTTGTTACCTTGTTTCTTCTTATGTTGAAATGCTTGAGCATGGAGGATCCAGACGAGTTGTTGTAGTCACATAGTAATGAAGGTTTGATTGTTATGTTCCTGTGACATATTTCATTTTCTGAAACTTGATTTCAAGAGTGCTCTTGTGCTTGATGTTTTCTTCACCAAGCTACTTGAAGGTCGGATGCTCATTGAAGACTTGTCCACCTCTCTCACTAAGTCTTCCTTCTGCTCACCTTTAATCTTAAACCACTGACTGAAGTTAATGAGGACCTCATTTCCCTATGCATTTCTTTTCAAGTTTATGTGTTAAAACATTCTTGTACTGAGTTTTGTCCATTTGACCTCCACTCATAAACCTACCTCCACAAACATTTTTATGGGTACTAAGATTATCCTCTTTCAATTTGAGGGTGACTCTCAGTGCTAACAAAAGGATGCAAGTATATTTTAAAAGATAGATCTTATGTCAAGATACTATAAGGTAAGGATTAAATATGAAGACATCAACAAGACTACCTTCAAGACAAGGTATGGTCATTATGAGTTCACAGTGGTGCCATTTGGGTTATCAAATGCACCAGTTGTTTTCATGTGCTTACTGAATGGTGTTTTCCGAGAATATTTAGACAATTTTGTTATTGTCTTTTTGGATGACATCCTTGTATATTCCAAGACAGAAGAAGAACACAAGAAACAATTGAGGATGGTGTTACAGGTGCTAAGAGAGAACCAACTATTTTATAAGTTGAGCAAGCTCTCATTTTACAAAATTCGAATTCACTATTTGGGACATATAATATCTGAAGAGGGAATAACAGTAGACCCTGAAAAGATTGAATTCGTTAAAGGGTGGACAAAACCTAAGAATGTGATAGAATTCATGTTCTTCATGGGTCTAGCTAGATACTACAAGAGATTCATTACATTATTTTCGAGGATTTCTCGCCCAATTACGTCCTTGAAAAGAAAAGGGGTATAATTTCAATGGATAGAAAAATGTGAAAAGAGCTTCCAACAATTGAAGCACATGTTAACCAGTGCTCCAATTTTGAATATTGTAGATCTGAATGAATATTTTGTGGTTTTCATAGATGCATGTAGAGACGGAATGGGTGGAGTCCTCAGCCAGAATTGGTTTGTGATATGTTTTGAATCCAGGAAATTGAAAGAGAATGAAAGGATATACACCACTCATGATTTGGAGTTTGAATCCATAATTCACTCCTTAAATAAATGTAGACACTACCTCATGGGAAGGAGATTTGAGCTGAGAACAAACCATAATGGTCTAAAATATTTGTTTGATCAACCTACTTTAAATTCTAGGCAAAGAAGATGGTTGGGATTCCTCTGTGAATATGACTTTGATATCAAGCACATCAAAGGAAAGGAGAAAAAAGTGGTTGATTCACTCAACAGGAGAGTGCATGAACTACATGTTACAACCATCAACATGTATCAAACCAATCTTAAAGACAAAATTTTGGAAGCTGCAAAATCTTATTTGCAGTACATGGAAATGGTAATAAAGTTACAAAAAAGGTAAGATGCTACATAAAATAGAAGATTATAGATTGGAAGTGGATGGAATACTCCTATAGGGGAACATAATTTATGTACCCAATTCTCACGAATTGAGGATTATGGTCTTGAAAGAGATGAATAATGTGCCTTATGTTGGGAACCCTAGATATCATAAAACAATGGCAACAATCAAGAACCATTACTATTGGCCAAGCATGAAGAAAGAAATTGCAGAATAAATCGCCAGATGTATGGAGTGTCAAAGCGTAAAAACTAAGCATGGACACCCATCTGGGTTGCTACAGTCGTTACCCATCCCTGAGTGGAAGTGGGAAGTCCTGACAATGGATTTCATCACAGTATTACCCAGAAAAAAAAGCAACACGATTCGATCATGGTGGTGGTGGATAAGATTACGAAGGATGCCCATTTTATTCCATTGAAAACTACTCACAAGGCAACTGATGTTGTTGATATTTATATGAGGGAAGTATCACGATTACATGGTATTCCCAAGACAATTGTGTTTGACAGAGACCCAAAATTTACTTCAAATTTTTGGAGAGGATTATTCAAGGGGTTCAAAACGAACCTGAAATTCAACACAACTTATCATCTTGAGTGTGATGGACAAACAAAAAGAGTAAATCAAGTGATAGCAGATATGTTAAGAATGTATGTGATGGACAAATCATCCGGATGGGAAGATTACCTACACTTGGTAGAGTTTGATTACAACAATGGGTACCAAGCATCACTAAATGTGAGCCCATTTGAAGCACTTTATGGCATAAAGTTCAACACATCAATAAGTTGGGGCAACCCAGTCGATAGAGAAATAATTGGGCTAGAGTTGCTCAGGGAAATGAAAGAGAAATTGTTAAAGATAAAGAAGAATTTGAAGGTTTCCAAAGACATGCAGAAAATCTATTCTGACAAAGGAATAACCCACAAAGAGTTTAAAGTGGGTGATCATGTTTCCTTGAAGGTGAAAGACAACAAATTTCCCTGAAGTTGGGAAATTGTTCTAAGTTGCAATTAGATATTGTGGATCATTTGAAATTCTAGAAAGGATTGGACCAATATCTTATATGCTTGCATTTCTTGCATGCATTACTATTCATAACATATTTCATTTCTCATTTCTCAAGAAATATATACATGATGCTAATAATTTGATTGATTGGAATGTGATTCAGGTGGAGAAACAAGGCGCTTTACAAAATGCATCCAGTGCGCATACTGGACTAAACAATCAAGCATATATGGAATCGATCCATAAGGATTTTAAAGGTCTAGTGGATATAGTATGGTCCTGAGGATGCAACATGGGAGCATGAAGATTTCATGCGGGAAGAATACTCGCATCTTTTTGAAGATTTTGAAAATCTTGTTGATGTTGTGTAAATGAGTTGCACTAAGGACAGTGAAAATATAAGGGGGGGTGGGGGTATTGTAATATCCCAAGGCCGAGCCCCAGTTCTAATTATGAATGTAACATGTTTTGTAGATCGGTGAGCCAAGTAATTATAAGTTGGTAGGCTTATGTGTTTATTAGGTTGGAGAGCCTAGATGTTAAAGCCCAAGCGCCTTTTTTGTACATGTAAATATTCATATTATTAATATAACAACATCGATGCATGTATCCTAACCATGAAGAAAGAGTATGGGGGACTAAGCTCCACTAGGATGGGTAAGGGAAGGGGGGATGAGAGGCTAGGAAAAGGGGCTAAGCTTGAGGTCTTAATCCAAGGGAATATTATAATGTATTTTCTTAAATTACTAAATTTTGGGAAATAAACCTAGTTATCCTATGTTCCTTTTGGGAGAGGAATGGGTTCCAAGTGGAGAGGAATGTGCTCCTAGAGATCTAAGTGTCATCCAAGATGCATGGAGGTTTATGTGGGAAATTCCATCTTTGTGGGGGTTCACGAGGGGCATTCTTTTTATCTTTTCCTCATGGGTTCACACTCATGATTCAGGTACGAATGCATTTTCTCACCATCCTCGCTCCCAACATTCTGACCAGGCTATCCATTCATTTCCCCGATTCACCCACGCACTGAGAAAGCACATAGTGATTCGGTCCATCATTTTCGAACCATAACCATCCTGAATCTATGCAACAAGCTGGAAATGATATCTTACTGAACCCGTACCCTGTGGGTTTCCTATGTTTCACTATTTCCCCTTGTCCAAATTCTATTTTTTTCATCACCTTGCATGTGTGTTGAGAAGTGGGAGTGAAGAAGTAGGTTGTCAGGCCCGTGGATAGAAGAAGCAGACTGTTAGACCTGTGAGCTACTCTCTCCAGGTGAGAGAGGTTGATGTGATTAAAGAAGCAAGTTATCAGGCCTATGAGAAACTCTCTCCAAGTGAGAGAGTGTGATGAGGAAGTGAGTTATCGTGTGAGAAACTCTCTCTAGGTGAGAGAGTGTGCTGAGGAAGTGATTTCTCCTGTAGGGAGTCTAGTAGCAGCTATAGAGTTTTGAGAATTCTTCTTGGCCAGTTGTTGAAGCCCTGGAAGGGAGGTGTAGTAGCCGATGAACTGTGTGGTAGTGAAGGTGTACGCTCCTGGGGTGGGATAGGCATGTGGGGAATGAGATTCTCTGAGCGGTGGGCGTAAGTGGATCCTTGGAGGAAATCCTTCCTATTGTACTGTGAAACTTCCTATGTTCCCTTCCTATACTAGGAATCCCTTTCCCAGTGGAGTTTAGTCCCAGCTCAGGGGTGACCCACTACTGAGAGTGATAAGTAGCATGGTCTAAGGCTGGGAGGTTTGTGGAAGGTCTACATGCAGTTGGTGTACTTCAATTAAGAGATAAATATCATTTATGTTCTTAATGGTTAAATGATGTATTTTAGTGCATGTCTATGATTCTTGTAATAATATTACGCATTCCGTTGCATGTATGTTTCCACATTATCTCTTTTATTTATTGTTAAGTTATATGTGTTTTATTCTCAAAATAGCTCTTTTTTCCATTACCCAATAGGTCTATGTCTGGTCATGGACAATTTTAATTACCTATAAAAGAGCTTAAGACCACATGTGTTTGAGGTAGTGTTACCCAACAGAGGTTGATGGTAGGGGATGTTACAAAATGGTTTTATATCAAGAAGATGTTTATAGAGTGATGTTTCATGGCCTATTGGCGGATGGGGACATTACATTAAATTCTCTCATCTCTTACTCAACTATTATTAAACTGTCAAGAAACAATAACCTTTACTCATCATCCCTTTATCTTCTTTTATAGTCTTCTACCAAATGTTCTTCTTCTATCCCAAACCTCTTGTCTAATCCAATTGTACTCACATTGAATTCTTTCCACACTCTGCAATAAATTTTGATTATTCCATGGATCATGGTCTAGATCTTATCAATATGTTATGGTTTTTTCATTGCTTTCCATTTATGACTAAGTGTCTCAACTACTTCATCATTATGATTTCTCTTTAATGCTTGTTCCATAATGTGTGTTGTTTAATACTTTTCTCGTCCTCTGAGCCGATCTTTGTCATTCAATACTCCTTCCTACTTGCAATCTTTATGACATTTTATAGTTTTATCTCCTTATTAGTTTAACCTTACATATAACTTCAACCTTCAAATTATTTTATTTTTTCTTTTATTTTTCTTTATATAAAATACTATAATACAAGTACTCTGGTACACATATTGCGCACTCAAACTAGTGCACAAAATCATGATTGTCCCTATACAATTTCAACCAACTGCCATTAACCAATCCTTCCATAATTTCTCCATTCAGTGTTTCCAAATGAACACGACATATATCTATCACAAACCTTATCACATATGGACCTAACCAATGCATATGAAACTTCCCAGGGTGCTGCAAAAACTTGTTGTCATAAAGAAAAAAACAATTCTCCTGTCTAGAAATTATTTTGTTCAATGTGTCGGTCATGCCAGGATTCCTTGCATGATTTATGAGTTGCTGATGAAATCTTGTGAAAAAACATTCTTCTTCTAATTCTACTATCTCTGATAGTCTCTTCTCCACTATGCCAGAATCTCTAATGTCTATCAGCATGACAATGTCCATATTCGACACAATGAATTCCATAGGAATAATCGATTCCTGGACATACACTAATTTGAATAGTGTTTGTCCTGTCAAATTCTTACTTGTAGTCCTATACACCCATAAAACTCCTGGAATCCTCAAGTCTTAGTCATCTTGAATTACATTACACACCTTTGTCGATGCATGGTCTAAGATATTATTGAATAATTTTGTTGTCTCATTTTCTGGAGGATGATACAATGTACTCTTCTGATGATGAACCTGAAACTCCTATGTCAAATTTGCAATCATATTTTTTAGAAAATGGTTTCCCTAATCACTCATAATTATTTTGGGGAATCCAAACCTTGTAACTATAGTTTCAAACAAAAATCACCCATCTATGTTTGTGCTGCAATCTTTGGATGGTTCTTGTTCATCCCATATGGTCAAGTAATCTATTGTAGTAATGATGTATCTGAATCCTAACCTCTTTTTTGGTCAATTAATCGGTTAAAAAAAATAAAAAACCCATTTATAAAAAGTCTATAATGTCACTTGTGGTACTAACAATATCTCATCTCTCGTGGAAGGCTTCCCAAGTCTTTGACAAACATCATAGGTCTGAAAAAATTCTTTTGCATCCTTATGAAGGGTAGGACACTATAATCCTATGCCATTTCTTGCATAATGGCCTCTTGCAACTCCTTCATGCACTTTTGATAATATCATATGTCTTTCATGCTCCAATACACATCATCTAAGAATACTATTTGCACCTAACTTGTAAAACTTTCTTTCTATTAGTTGATAGTCTACCACCTTCGCTACTAACTACTTCTTTCATGCAACAATAATCTCAGGTAGGCCTATCCATATGCTCAAGAACTGGACCATGTATTCAAAATAATCATTGACCATTTTTACTACAAATATGTGTGTATCCGGTATATTGTCAGCCAAGTTTCCTGCATCTTCTCCTGATAGTATGTGCAATAAGTGATTAGGTCCTGAATTAAATTTCCCTTGTTTCACAATTACCTCAAATTCATATTCTTGAAACAATAATAGCCATCTTCATATTCTCCCCCCCAACACTGGCTTATTAATTAGGTACCTCGGTGCATAATGATCTGTGTACATTTTAAAGTGTGAATCCAACAAGTAATGTCTAAACTTATCCAATACCTACACCATTGTTAATCCTTCACAATCTGTAGTAGTATAGTTCTATTTTTTATTTGATAACTTCCTTATTGCAAATTTGATGGGATGATAAATATCTCCTTCTCATAGCTGAGCTAACACTACACCTAAAGCTACAAATGACATATCCACATGAACATGAAACTCCTTCCAATTTGGAAATTTCAAAATCGATATAGTAACCAATTTCTTCTTCAAAGTATCTAAACCTTTATGACATTCCTCATTCCATTTAAAGTTGTTCTCCTTCTTTCACAACTTTTCCATCGAGGTTGTGATCTATGCATATCTCCTAATGAAATTTATGTAGTACCCTATATGACCCAATGTTTCTCATAAATTTCACATTGAATTTGGCGGAGGTAAATAAACAATCATATCAATCTTCACAGGATCTACCAACAATCCTTCTTTACAAACTACATGGCTGAGTTCGATACCAAACGACACACAGAAAATGAACTTCTTCAAATTCAAAGATATTTGAATATGCCTACACCTATCCAACATCAAGCATATAGTCTCAGCATGATATTTCAACAAGTTAAACATTGTTCGGTCATCTAAGTATACTTCTAGGAACTTATGAACGAATATTTTAAATGCTTCTACAACCACTCTAGAGAATAATGTTGGTGCATTATTCAATCCAAAATGCATCATGATATACTGGTAACTTCCCTATTCTCTCACAAACGTAGTCATATATCTATCTTCTTGTGCAATCTTGATTTGATGATACCTTGAAAATCCATCACTGAATGAATACGCTTCATGTCCTCCTACATTCTCTAACACTTCATATGTAAATGGAGTAGGAAACAAATCATGTAAGAACACATCATTTAATTTCCTCAGATCTACACAAATTTTGATCCCTCTTGTATTCTTATCCTGAAACACCATTGGACTAATACAATATGATTCTACATCAGGTTTGATAATTTCATCTTCCAACACCCTGCCTATCTCTTCTTTCACCTTTTTATTATATATCGGGTTTAATATGTACGGTCTCTAATTCACTGGCTTAACATCTGACTTCAAGGGATTCTTCATCTCTCCTAACTCCCCAACAATCCCTTTCATTTTGGAAAAAGTAGTTGCAAATATGTCTTGATATTCACATAGTAAATACGTTATCTTCTCAATAGTTTCTTTGTTCCAATAGTATCCCATGTTTGCAAATTTGAGCTTATCTTTTGTAATAATATTTAGTTTTCCTATTCTCAATGGTTTTTCACACAAAACATATTCAACATTTGGTCCTTCTACTTCCCACTCTCCTTCCATTTCTATTATTTGCACATTTATTGGATCTTCATCCTCTTCTTGGTCTTCTTCAACAACATTATAATACTAAAAAAATTATTCAATTATCGCAGTATATCTATGCGTGCTACATACAAGTACCATTTCTATTGAGTATTCTAATGTAAACATATTTTTCTTGATGACCTGCAAGGCTGATTCAATAAAATGAGCATTATATTTAAAACTAAAAATTACCTTGAAGTTCCGAGTTAATTCTTCCAAGCCTATTGTTTCTTTGAGCACTTCCAGTTCCAAGTACCAATTCTTTGGGATTGTGTCCAAGGTGTGTAAAACCATGTTTGTTTGTTCGTTACTAGGTACTTTACTCAATGTCAGAATGCACTTTGTAACATGATCAATTGAACATCCCAAAACTGTATACTTCTACATAGTATATTCATTTTCTATCTTGGACCTGACCTATAATATCCTTTTTCACTACTGCCAATCTCTTATTCCATCCTTATTTGCAACCCACCATCTTGATGAGGTCACTTTTATCATAGTGTATAAAGATAGTAATCTCTATTGATATGATATTTCAAGTTCAAATTATATTATAAAGGAAGCTACATCGCTTAGTTTTTCATACCTCAGAGGATCACATACCACAGTTCCAATCCATCACAACGCGTAGGTAATCCAAGCACATTTCCTTGTATAAACTTCTTGCAATATCTGCTACCAATTCTCCAAATCTTCTTCTGAATCTAACATGCATGAACTAATACTTCTCCAACTAATTAGACCATATTTTGTAGTATTTACATAATCATCCATCCGCGTGGTCATGTTAGATAGGTTATCGATATATTTTCCCTTTATTGGTTCTGCATGCTTTCTTCATTTAGTAGGATCCAACGACGAGACAACCTTCAAGTATTCTACTTCAAATATCATATTGTTGGTTGTGGAGCTTGATTATCTTCCTGATTCAGAGGTCCTTGCTTTCATCCATGTTGATACCCCATGAAGTATTTACACCCCAAAAGTATGTACACTCTTTCACGCGGGGGAGTGCAGAGGGGGGGTACCCCCTCTGTGGGGTCTGGGGGGGCTATCCCCCTGGTTGGGGGGTTTGGGGGCAAGTGGGGGTTCAAGGGAAAAGCCCCCGAAGCAAAAATTGCCTTGTAAAATTATATTGTAATTTCATTGTAAATATGGACCATTCATTATAAGGTCGTAGATCTAACGGTAGAGATTATGTTAGGGTTTTTTGCCCTAGAAGGAAACCCTCTTTTATGAGGGAAATGTATCGCGGTTATGGTTGATGGTGAATATTGTATTATGAGATAGGAGAATGTGAGAGAAAGAAGAGGAAGTTACAACGGGTTTTGCTGTAGGTTGTATCCCTTCATTTGCTGGATAATAATAAAGGAAGGACCTGGAAATTTCTCTGGTGGACATAGCCCACACTAGGTGAACCACGCAAATCTGTGTCTCTCTTGTATTTTGTGTCTTTTGTGTTTTATTTCTGCATTTGTTTTATTTTATTGCTCCACGGTCCTGTTCTTCTAACGACTAGTATCAGAGCGTAAGGTAACTCGCAGGAAAAGAGGGTTTATGGTTCGAGTGGGAGCAATGTCAGAAGATGGAAAGTTTAGGGTCAAGAAATTTAACGACCAAAACTACCAGTTATGGAAGATGTAGATGGAAGACGATTTATATTAGAAGGATCTATTCCTACCATTGAGCGGAGTAACAAAGAAGTCAGCGGCCATGAAGGATGAAGAATGGGAGATTCTTGACAGAAAGGCTCTAGGAACGATACGGCTGAGCCTGGCAGTGTCTGTGGCTTTCAATATTTCGAAGGAAAATACAACGAAGGGTTTGATGGATGCGTTGGCCAAATTGTATGAAAAACCCTCGGCGTCGAATAAGGTATTTCTAGTGAAGAGATTATTTAATATGAATATGTCATAAGGTGGGTCTGTTGCAGATCATTTAAATGAATTTAATATGGTTACTAATCAACTAAGTTCTGTAAAAGTGGACTTTGATGATGAGGTTAGGGATCTTCTAATCTTGTGCTCATTGCCAGAAAGCTAGAATGGCTTGGTCATGGCTATAAGTAACTCCGTCTCTAGTTCAAATACTTTAAAATTTGATGATGTTGTTGGTGTTATACTTAGTGAGGAAATGCGATGGAAAATCATAGGTGAGACATCAGGAAATGCGTTGAACATGGAGAATAGGGGAAGACAAAAGGATAGAGGAAAGGGCTCAGGAAACCACGGAAATTATAGGAAGGGTAGATCCAAATCCAGACTTGGAAAGATAGAGTGATGGAATTGTGGGAAGAAAGGACATCTGAAGAAAAAATGTAGAGCTCCAAAGAAACAAAGAGATGGACAGCAGGAGAGAAATCAGGAAGCAAATGTAACAGGTGATGTGTTACAAGATGCATTGATTCTTTCTGTAGATAATATTTCTGAGTCTTGGGTAGTAGATTCAGGAGCTTTATTTCATGCCACACCCCATAGGAAAAAAATTCTAGATTATATTCAAGGTGATTTTGGACAGGTTCATTTGGGTGATGATAAACCATGCAAAATTGTTGGAATGGGAAAGGTAAAAATAAAGCAACAAAATGGAAACCAATGGTTGTTGAAAGAGGTAAAACATGTTCCAGAT
>ML805687.1:117360-135270 GCA_009831015.1 Picea engelmannii
ATTCATTTGCAATGAAGGATTTGGGTGCTACAAAGAAAATCCTTGGTATGAGAATAACAAGAGACAAGAAAAATCGCAAACTGACATTGTCTCAGGGAGAGTACATAGAGAAGGTGTTGGAGAGGTTTAGAATGCAGAATGCAAAACCAGTGAGTACGCCTTTGGCCATCCATTTCAAATTAAATAAGGAAATGTGTCCCAAGACATAGGAGGAGATAGAATACATGTCCAGGGTCCCATATTCATCAACAGTTGGCAGCTTGATGTATGCAATGGTTTGCACAAGACTAGATATTTCACATGCAGTGGGAGTTGTGAGGAGGTATATGAACAATCCAGGTAAAGAACATTGGGAGGAAGCAAAGTGGATTCTCAGGTATTTGAGAGGTACTACTACACATGCATTATTTTTTGGAGGTTCAGACACTTTTCTACAGGGATATGTTGATTCATATATGGAAGGTGATAAAGATAGCAGGAGGAGCACCACAGGGTATGTTTTTACTATAGGTGGAACAACAGTAAGTTGGATTTCCAAAATGCAAAAGTTTGTTGAACTTTCAACAACAGAGGCAGAGTATGTTGTTGCTACAGAGGCTAGTAAAGAGATGATTTGGTTACAAAGGTTTATGGAGGAATTGGGAAAGAAGTAGGAGAACAACAAGTTGTACTGTGACATTCAGAGTGCCATTCACCTTGCAAAGAACTCAGCCTTCCATTCGAATACTAAGCATATACAGTTGAGGTACCACTTCATACGATCCACCTTGGAAGATGGACAATTGAAGCTGGAAATGATACACACTAGCCAAAATCCTGCAGACATGTTAACAAAGGGAGTAACCAGGGAGAAACTGAGTTCTTGCTCAGTTTCAGTTGGTCTTCAAGAATGAAGATGAAGATGAGAAATTTGCCAGGTCCAAGAAGGTTCAGATTCCATCATATACAACATTGGTGGAGTTGTTGAGATCAGTCTCCAAGTGGGAGATTGTTTGTTGTGGAGCCTGATTATCTTCCTGATTCAGAGGTCCTTGCTTTCAGTCGTGTTGATACCCCATGAAGTATTTACAACCCAGAAGTATGTACACTCTTCCATGCGGGGGAGTGTAGAGGGGGGTACCCCCTCTGTGGGGTCTGGGGGGGCTATCTCCCTAGCTGGGGGGTCTGGGGGCAAGCGGGCGCCCAACAGGGGTTCGGGGGTGAAGCCCCTGAATCAAATATTTCCTTGTAAAATTATATTGTAATTTCAATGTAAATATGGACCGTTCATTATAAGGTCATAGATCTAACGGTAGAGATTATGTTAGGGTTTTTTTCCCTAGAAGGCAACCCTATTTTATGAGGGAAATGTATCGTGGTTATGGTTGATGGTGAGTATTGTATTATGAGAGAGGAGACTGTGAGAGAAAGAAGAGGAAGTTACAACGAGTTTTTTTGTAGGTTGTATCCCTTCATTTGCTGGATAATAATAAAGGAAGGACTTGGAAATTTCTCTAGTGGACGTAGCCCACACTGGGTGAACCATGTAAATCTGTGTCTCTCTTGTATTGTGTGTCTTCTGTGTTTTGTTTCTGCATTTGTTTTATTTTATTTCTTCGCGGTCTTGTTTTTCTAACACATATGTCTCTTGTTTATATCAATGCTATTCTATATTCCAAAGGCCCAATCAATTCCAACAAATGTTGGTTAAGGGGTGCTACCACTATCTCAATCACTTCAAAATTGACCAAGCTACGCACTCCCTCAATACTAACACTTACCCTTATTAGCCCTCCAATTGGAAAAATCTTATGCCGATTTACTAACCTCAATTTAATGGGGAATGATATCAACTTAGGCTTACCCATGATTTACCAGGTCTACTTTGGGATGAAAATAACATCAGAACCTATATCCAAAATAATATTGTCCATGTCGTAGTCTCCTATTTGTGCATTGAGTCAAAACTCCCTATTTATTCTCTTCTTGTGGTGCACCTGGTTAACTTATCAGTGTGTCAAATGTATCTATTTATTTTTGGAACAAGGATCGATCATTCCATGCAGCATACTCAAAGAAGACTCATCCTTCATTACCTCTAAACAACGTTTTATAAAAGTTTTCAAAGTTCTTACATTGTCAACTTTCTTTTCTGAATGGTCATAGACCAGTGGAATATCATACACTAATGGCTTGCCATACAAAGGTGGTGCGGTTGAATTCAATGTTATCCATTCTTCTCCTATCACTTCATTCCTTTCTTGCATATATGTCTCTTTCTCCTTTATAGGGTCAAACAATGGAGGAGGTTATGCTACTTTTCTAACCCACCAGTGGATCGTATTTCCTTGATCTATCACATCAACTCCAGTTCTTCTTCCTTTGTGTGTAACCACTTATATCTTGCAGTGTTCATTGTTTTTCTCTTTTGTTATCATATATACATTCAAGTTCCTATTTTATTTCCAATTTGCGATTAGTTGTGGGAAATCCTTCGTTGCATGGTCTAGCTGTCTACAATATGTGCATGTCGTGTAGGGATTTAGACAGACTCCTTCCAAATTTCTAGGATGATTACAATTATAACATATAATTGGTATTCTTACTCTATTGAATCCTCCTCTTATGAAACCTATAAACCCTCCTCTTCCTCCTTCATTATAACCTCTTAGAGTATTATACTGCGGACACCCTCCTTCAGATTATTCTCCTTGGACTCTATATGTATTTGCGATGTGATCTCTCATTAAATCAAAAGTGCAACAATATTTCTCTTCATGTCCCACTAACTTACAAAATTTACAAAACAAGTTTCTTGTGGTTCTATGATATTTCTTCATCAATGGAAAAGAAGTAGGGCGGTGGCCCATCATCTTGAAAATCTCACACCATACCCCTAATGGGTTCAGATCTTTTGTATTAAAATATTACTAAAAATATGGACATTCATTCTTATGATGACCTTTTGTTCTACATGTGACACACCAAACTTCCTCGTTGTTGTGGATAAATTCGTGAATGTTTACATAAACAAATCTCCCTAGTTCAGGAACCCAAAACTAGAACAAAACAAGAAAATACAAATTCCTTTGCTTAGATATTAGAATCGAAATGAAAGTAGATAAGTAGTTTGTACCTTTTATCCAAAGTTTTCCTTCATTAATTGAAGATCCAAGTTTTATTCCAAAACCTTTTACTGCAGACTTGCATCAGAATCAAATAGAACAAGTGAAAGAAAAAATACTAAAAGTATTTCGATAAATCTATGTAGATGGCCAAGAAAAAATACAATAAATATGATGTTTAAGATTTATAGGAAAGGGGAAATATATTTGTATTAATAAATAAGGAAAGAACTTACAACCAATGCTTCGCCATTGACAAACTATTTCTAGTGGTTCAATGATTCAATACCCATGTTGTCTCCATGAATTCCATCACCATATATTGAGAAATTTGACAGCACTAAATATCTTAGACTCAAAATGAGACTCACAATCTCTTAATCACAAATTAAAAGCTATTCTCAATTCACCATCATCTCATTACCTATTCCTTATTGGCCTTTTTCTTTAGAATATGCCTCCATTTTTAGATTGGAAAGGAATTCATGAGCATGTTAGGATGAGAGGCTAGTATCTCACGAAATCAGGAGAGATGGGTAAGATCCAAACCAATAAGAAAACAACTCATCATCAAAGTTTCTCTTCTAGAAGCTTCAAACATTTCTTCTTTTTTTCCACGTACAAATTTTGTCACACCTTTAAATAAAAACAACAAGTGACGTTGTCGCACCTGCTAGTGACGTAGCATGCAAAAAGTGAGTTTGTCACACCTTGCTATAAGGAAACAAGTGATAATATTGTAATTTATGGATTTTTTAGAGTTGATCCTCCTCAAGAAGACTTTATTTGAATTCCTCCAAAATTTTGTGCTTTAGATGTCAGAGAATAGGAAATGTTGGTCCTAATGTCTGCACCTGACTGCTAAAGGGAAGAGCTAGGCCACCTCAAGTTTTGAATGAATGTTTTTTTTATTTTGTTGGTTAGTTAGAGGGTTGGTTTTACCAAGACAAGAGCATGGTTGGGTTGGAAAAATGATATAGATGAGGGTTCTCCTTGGTTGGTGGCACACAAATGATATACAAGTGAAATTATAGAGGTAAAAACAAAGTGAAAAAACAAACCATTCAATGATGCAAGATGTTTAATACTTAAAATATCATTTCAAGACATTAAACATGTATCAAAAACAAAATTACTCCCACGGCTGGCAATAAAAAAAAATATTCACAAATAATTAGTTGTTTTACATGTTTCACATTAGTAAAGATAAGTTATGCAAGAGTTGAAGGAAATGAAATGTACTTCACACAGATAAAACACTGCATTCAAGATAACATAAAAAACACATGAATATTTGGACAAAAACATTGTCATCAAGAGTATATTCACTAGGTAGAGATCTTTAATCCATGCATAGAACATGTTCAACTAGATGATGTATTGATCTTCTTTCCCCCAAAAACTAAACCATCAAAACATACAAAAAGTACATATTTATCAGAGTTGCAGAGGATCTCATCCATTTGGGACCGAGGCTTAACTCTACACTACCAGTTGTAAAACAACTTATTAACTTATCTAAATATTGTTGGAGTATGGTAATGTATAATTAAAACTTAACTTAACAAAAAGGAGTGGTTCTTATCACACATAAAAGACCACTTATTAACTTAATCAAAATAGTCTTGAACTTTGAACAACTAAAAACTGCTACTAGAAATAAGCTATATTGATGCATATGTTGGAGTGAACTGAGATTTAATAGAAAATGACTAGGAGTGACAGAACTGAGTTCTGTATCGAGCACTTTCATCCATGCATGTTTTTGGAGGCCACTGGGACATGAATGGATGTTTTGAAAACATTTTTCTTCATATTATTTGCTTGAGGAAGCGGTAGGTCTTCTGGTGATTTTTCTGGATTCCTCGATATTCCTTCTGTAATCTGGATTATAGTTTCTTTGATTCCCAATTATGGTGTTGCAGAGTCCAGATTCCAAAGCTTATGTCCTGTACTTGTTGAATATCACCAATCTACTCTGTCTCGACCATAACTGAACCTTCTTATTGTTTTTCTCTTTGATGCATTTGTCATGGTATTCTAGTGTTCTACTTCTCCTCGTGACTTTACTTTGATGATTTGGCTTAAAATCCAATTTTGTTGCCACGTGTTGCTCTCAGATTGGACCCTAGATGTGATATAAGAAAATGATTGTAGAAGTTTTCAAGCATGGTTTGGATCCACACTGCTCCAACTTCCTCAATCAACCATCAATCACCACATACTTCAAAATCTATACCATGGTTTTAGTTGCGGAACCACTATAGGATATTAACATTCAGGTTCCTTTTATTTCTAGAATGAATGTGAACTATCAATCAGTTTTGGAATCTGTGATATGGGTCACCCTACTACTTTAGCTCCCCTACTAAAGTTTTATCTGTCTACCGATTTTAGAATTCTTCTACCCATATTTAGAGATGGCACCAATTTTTGCATTCATGAGATTTTGAATGCAGAACATGAATATTTCCTAGAGGATGATCTCCCAGAGTGATGTGGCAGTATGTTGTCACAATTAACGATGTGTCATAAAAGGAGAGTGACATGTGTCACCTGGAAATAGCACAGATGATGCAACCAAAGGGCTATAAATGAGTGCCACATGTCCTAACAAATGAATTCAATGTGTCGTCAATAGATGAATGCCATGCATCTCAATAGATAAATTCCACATGTCTTAGGCTCTTCGACATTTAGGATCTTTGATAATTCGACATTTCGGATCTCAGGAGCTCTAGGGAATTGCACTTTCTCTGGATCGAAATCTCCCAGACCGATAATATCCTAGATTCATTAACCAATACTTATGCTAATTAACT
This sequence comes from Picea engelmannii, assembly GCA_009831015.1. Lineage (NCBI taxonomy): Eukaryota > Viridiplantae > Streptophyta > Pinopsida > Pinales > Pinaceae > Picea > Picea engelmannii. The sequence continues at coordinate 123,287 of ML805687.1, forward strand.
CGTGATTAATATATCCTTAAACAGTTCGGGACTTTGGGACTCTGAATCTTCTAGGTTTGGGAGCTTGTAAATGTAGAGTTTGAGAATCTCCCAGACTGACAATCTTCTAGATCTGATGTAGTGGCGTGATGTGAATTGATGATGTGTCACAGAAATAAGGATGACATGTGTCATCTAGAATAGTAAAGATGAAGTGAGCAAAGGTTCTTGGAAAGGGTGCCACATCTCATGACTGATGACTACCACGCATCTCCAGCTCTTCGAGGCTCGAGATTTTTTGAATGAAAATTCTATATACCTCCTGAAATCCTTGACTCACAGAGTGACATGGAACTTTGGGGCTCCAATTCTTTGGGAGACTGAGTTTGTTATGCATCGAAATTACCCGGAATGATAATCTCTCAGATATGATGTGTCCACATGATGTCACTATTGCTAACGTGTTTGCATGAAAGAGAGTGGCAGGTGTCACCCAGAAATGAGCAGATGACGTAACCCATATGACCTAAAATGAGTTCCATGTGTCACTTGGAATCAACCAACAAGTGGCATATGACGTTAGCTAAAACAAATTCTTTACCACTTTAGAAATTTGGGGCTCTGGGGCTATGTGTTTGTTCTGTATCAAAACCTCTCGGATAACCATACTCACAAAGTGACATGGTAGTTAGGGCCCACTCCAACACTTCAGAGTTCCAAAACCTCAAGGATTTGTGAATAAAGAGTATGAATATCTCTTGGATGACTGACCTCCCGGAGTGACGTGGTAGTTTGGGGATTTAGCGTTTCATCACTTCGAAGGTTCACGCTTGTTTTGGATTGAAATATACTAGACAAAAAACCTCATGAAGTGATGTGGCAGTTCGAGACTCCGACCCTTTGGGGCTCTGGTACTTTAGGGGTTCACGCTTGTTGTTAAACCCCGTGCAATTTTGAAACTCTGAATGCATGAGAGTCGTTTATTTGAACTGGTTGTTGGATCTCCACCATTAAAAATTGAACCTATTTGTTTGCTTACAATATAAGCCCGAAATCGATTGCGCCAAATTGCTTCATTTTTATTTGGATGTTTCTTGTGAAAACAAAGGACTTGGTTGACCTACTGAATGCTCAATCAATGGTAAACACAATGACAAATATTTTGAACCCAAAATATGAAATGTAATTATATTTCAAGAAAACATAAATAATTGGTGCAAAGGATCAATCAAGAAATAAAATGATAAAAAATTGAGTCACTTATTAATGGGAAACTGACTTAACCAACTAGAAGAGGAGTAATTTTGATGAAGGTATAGGGGAATGAGAGAGGAGGGGCAGGGGTGTAGACCTAAGTTACGACATTGGCTCTAACCAAGGATAACACTTACCTATGAGGTGCTAAGAACAATAGATCAGTGCCTTGGAACTCAATAACGTTCTCCCACATTCCTTCTCTTACCTGTGTTTCTGTCTGTCAACCATGTATATCTTCTACTATCTCTTAGCCATGCATCTTATTGAACTTAAAACTGCAGCTACACCCCAGTTCCTTTGTTAGGATGTGGAATCTTTATTCACACACAAACTAACTAATCAAATGATAATGAAAGAGGAAATCATCTATGTTACAAGAGGGACCTTCCCTTAGTCTTTCAAGAAAAATAATGTTTCAGGAAGCACCCATTTAATGGGCCTCAAAAATATCAATATCATCTAGATTGTGTAAAACAAATGTGTTATTTTCCAGAACCTAGACCACCCTAAAAGGACCAAACTAGAGTTTATATAACTTACCATGCTTACACTTTTCTTCCCTTCTGGCATCCCACCTCAAGACCATGTTTCTTTCTTGAAAGATCTCCTTCTTGGTTTTCTTGTCAAAAGTTTATTTGATTTTCTTCTGGTATGACTCAGTTATCTAATTAAATGCTTCTCTCTTTTGTTGAACCTCTATAAGTTGAAACATTATCCTATATATGTAATTTGGCTCCTCGATTTCTTCCTGTAGGAATTTTAGAACTGGTAGACCGATTTGAGTAGGGAAGACAACATCTATCCCATAGACCAACTCAAATGGTGAGGTCCCCATGGATCTCTTGGTGCTGATCCCATGATTTCTTGTTTTCAGTCAACAATTTCTTGATGATACTAATGAGATTCTTGTTTGATGACTCAACCATCCCATTCCTCTGAGGATAATAGGGCGTGGAATGTGTCAAGGAAATGTTATGGATGCCACCAAATTCAATCATGGATTTGGACTTGAATTCATGGGAATTGTCTATTATAATATTTCTAGTGCAGTTGAATATGGAAAATATATTGGTTTCCAAAAATTTCATAATCACCTTTTTAGTAGCATTCCTGGTGGGCACAACCTCGATCGATTTGATGAAGTAGTTAGTGACAATGAGAATCCACTTGTTCTTCCCAATGGAGGGTGGATATATCTCACCAATGAAATCTAATCCCCATTTCTGAAAGGGGCCGCTGGTATTGAAAGGTTTCAACTTTCAAGGGTAGTGAGAGTAAGTTTTGTTTGCTTGCAAACTTTTGACATTCGGTGCATGCCCTTACTGTGGTGAATACATCATAGAAAAGGGTGGGCCAATAGTACCCTTCCCTTGGGATCTTGAGGGATGTATCTTTCCAATGTTGGTGTCCTCCACAAAATCCCCTATGAATATATGTTGTGACTTGTTTAGATTCATTTTCATCAAGACATTTCAATATGATGCCAACAGGATCCCTCTAATACAGGTTCTGATTTAAAATGCAGAATTTTATAGATTTTAATTTGAGATACCTAGCCCTCGTCTTATTCAAATCAGGTGGACATCATAGGTGTTGTAGAAAGTAAATAACATCTCTATACCAAGGTGAAGAAGAGTAATTTTCAAATACCTACATGTTGTCTTATCCAGACTGTGTCATGGGTGCATCTGATTGGGTGAAGGTCTGATGAAATTCCATCACCTTATAGTTTGATTATGATAACAACTTGGAAAGTCCATTTCCCTTGACAATCTTGGTGGGATTTATGTGCAAGTCATACTCCAATAGTTTGACAATCCACTTCCCTCTTTTCCCTTCACTATCTGGCTGGACCAGAATCTTTTTGACACTGCTGCTAGGAACATAGGTTGTTATCCTAGATTGTAATGCATACACTCTAAAGGATTTCAATGCTTTGACCAATGCATAGGCCTAATTTTCTAATATGTCATACTCCATCTCAACATCTCAGAGGGATTTTATGAAAAATACTATGCATTGTTCACGCCCTTCTTGATTCTTTTGCAGTATCACAACAACAATGGTTTCCTTAGAGGCGAAAGAGAAGATAAAGAATTCTTTTACATAGTCATGGTTGGCTAATACATGGGATTTGACCAAAGATGGTTTGATCCTTTGGAATGCTGATTTTTCCTCCTGTGACCACTTGATAACAACATATTTCTTCATCATATTTGTGATAGGCCTTATGATTTCAACAAATTTTGGCACATAGTGCCTCAAAAAATTTAGCCTACCTATAAAAGACCGAATGGCCTTCTTATTTATGGAAATTTTAGTTTTTTGAATGGCATTGTTACAAGGAAAATCTTTTTATGGCTAGGGGTAAACCACAACATAAGGAAATGACTGCAGAAATCAACTCTATTCTCAAGTATTCTCTATAAAAAAATATGCTAATAAGACAAGATAAAAGGACTACCTCGTCGAGTTGTCCGATGAAGTCCACCATTGAGAACTTGATCCAAAGCAATATACTTGCAACTAGTCCTCAACAACCAAGCAAAATAAAGAATATGGTGATAATACACGATGTTAGCACTTTCAATAGCACAATCCATTAATATACATAGAAAATATGCCCTTGGAATATTAATTCAAATATTTGCAAGATATCAATTGGATGGGAAAAGAGTATTTCTATTAATATATGATCAACAAAAGTGAAGAAGTTACAGACTTCTATGTCAGCACGGTTCGGAACTGAGAAACTAAGTTCCTTCCAGCTAGGCCTCCACCACTTCAATCCTCCACCAAAGGAAATCTCATAGAAGAGATACAATGGATTTCTCAATCAATAAGGGAAGAGCTTGGGGGATGAACATTGTGTTCAGACTTGAAGGACAAAGGGATGCAGACTCAATATTAAGTGAATAATTTCTCCAGTGTAACTTTGCTCTCAAAGTTGAATTATTTCTCCTCTTTTCCATAACTCAGAATTGGCCCATTTATATCCTTCAAATGGAACTGAAGGGCCAAGTCAGAACATTTCTAGTATATGGAAGGCCAAGGATCATATATCTCCTTTCGTGACATGGAAACCCAACACCATTTTTCATTTTTGGGCACAAATCCCGATGTACATGGGTTGTAGTGGTGCAACCTATGTATATGCATGCTATATAGTAGGCATGGTGCATACAAGTGGAAAAAAATGTATTCTTTATCTATGGAATTTGCAAAAAGGGATGAAAATTCTGCATAGGGAAATGGAAAAAGACCCTTTGTGCAATATTGCATAGGGTGAGGAAAATATTGCTATAAAAGATTCCCCCTAATATGTGAGGTCATAGGAGTATCTGTGATGGCTGAAATACATTAAAAAAAACTAGAAGTGGAGTGATGGGGAACCAACCAAAAGAACTAGTTTATCATTACATTATGCACTAACTTTTCATACATGGCTACCAATTTGAACTAAATTTCAGATCCATGTGAAAATATACCAAATAACTGTCCTTGGCCATGAATAAAAAAATACAAAATGCAGTTACATGCCAAAGGATATCATAGTCACGAACAAGGCCCAGCAGAACCAGCCTCAAAATCAATCTGAAGATATTTGTATATAATGGAGTACAATGTGATCTCCCATGATTGTTGAAGCCATATAGGTATTGGTCCAATGAAAAGGGAAGCAACAACTCAGGAAAGATGCGACCACATACTGATGTCTTCAAGTCTTCTACATAATCCGCCAAAGGTGTAAGTATACATCATGTGAACAAAGGAGTTAAGTTTGAACAAAATGAGACATTGTTTGATTACCGGTCATTGAGGTATATCGTTAACAAATGCGAGACAACTTACCAATAATGAAAGTAGGTATCAAGGAACCAAGTACATTCTTACAAGTGTGAATAAAGGATTCAGGGTCGAACACTTGAAGAATCCATCGATCAAGAGACATTGATGTATTCCCAACTGTCAATGCGAGAGAACCTGCCACTAATGAATGGAAGCCTCAAGGTACTCATAAGACTCTAGGTATCGTTTCCATAATAGATGAGTTGAATTCGATGGAAGGAGACCTACTAAAAGGAGAGCATTAAGGCATATCTCATCATTAAGCATGAGGAACAAAGAAGGAGCTTCATGATTTGGAGGAAATTGGACGAAGAACATGTTCACAAACTAATGACCATGTGCATATTTCACATGTGCCAAGTGAAAGTGGTACATGAAGAAGACCCTCTGAATAGCAACCAATGAGGAAAAATTTGACAAAGGAAAGGAAATCACCAATAAGGCTAATGGCATAAAATATATTTCACGAATCCCAATGTGTGAATAGATTTCTTTCCATTGAACACAACGGAAACCACCCAATCAATGACCAATGATGAAACATCGACTGTTGGGTTCAAGGTTACCTACCAATGATGAAAGTAGGACCATGGTGCATGATAGGAATAAAATATCATGTGATTTTGAGACAAACTGAGGGTATGGCCGACATGCAAAGTCAAGATTTCTAAGGAATGGTTGACACAAGTTTATATACTTCCTTTGAACAAGAGCATGATACATATGGAAGACTCTAGAAGCATAGAATCGATGATGAAACCGTTATATGCAACAAGCATCGATGAAATTCTCCATAGGGACTGGAAGAGTAACCATTCGGTAGAGAAAAATGTTGATTAAGGTTGGTTGTCATTGATGTCAACCCTTGAAGAAAGACCTGTAGCACAAAGATTTAGGTAATGGACCTAATATTTTTTTATGTAAATATGACTCATTATTGTTTTGTCATTGTTGATAAGAATTAAATATGGGTGAACTCCAAAGTGGTCCCCTTATGGTGAAATCCCTCACGGGAAGACGCTTTTTGGAGTAAGATAACCCATGCTTAATTGTGGAATAATTAGATCAAGGAAAGTGAATTTTTCAGGGAAAATATCCTATATGGATAGTTATTGTCATGTCATTTCCGGTGGTATGTGGAACGCCACATAATTCCTCACGGTTAGAGAGTTATGGCCATGAGAATTTGGAGACCCCAGGTTTGGGTAATGGACACAAGTTTGTTTGATGGGTAATAGTATGAGTTATGATATATTTTTAGATAATGATATTCTATATGGATAGTACTTTTCATTCCATTTTTGGTGGCATGTATAACATCACATAACGCCTCACGGTTTGAGAGTTATGGCCTTACGAAGTTGGAGGACCCTCATATGTCATCTAGAAGCCCCAAAAAGTCAAAGTAATCAAAGTGGTTTAAGAGATTTTAATAGGTAAATAATAAAGTGAAGTGATGAGTATATTATAATTCAAAGTAAATACAAAATAAATTATTTCAATAATAAATTTAATGGAGAAATTAGAAGTGGACCCAACCCTAAAATAAGGAAAGTGGGCCAAGTGACCTAGAAGATGTTTTTAAGGAAGCTACTTGGAGAGTATAAATAAGAGGCAAGGCTCTCTCATTTGAAATACACTTGAGCATATTGAATATTTATATGTGTATGAGGTAACCAAGGATATATAAACTAGAATTCTGAGTGAAGGTGAAGAAAATAAGGCCGAAATGCAAGGAAGGATAAATTATTTTGATGGTGCTTTCTAAGGTATGTTATTTACAGGTCATCTCACCATTTTCGCTATAAATTTTTTTATATAATGATTCAGTCTATGAAATTTCTATGAAAGTGCTAAAACATATCCAATTATCTGTGGTAAAAATTTCAGCTTGTGGGTCATTTTATTTTGGGAGTTACACTCCGTGGAAAATAGGGTTTGTGGCCAGTCCTGAAACTAGTCAAAATCAGGTGTTTCAGGTAAAAATGTCATAACTTATTTATAACAGCTCCAAATTCAGTGATACCAAATTTTTTGGTTAGGGGACAATATATAGTATTCTGTGTAATAGTTTCATATCAATTCATGAAATATGTTGTGCGGGGCATGCTCTACAATGTCACTCTCTAGAATAAGCCAGAATTCCACAAGGTTTTCCATTTTTGCTATAAATCCTTTTCTGAGAGGTTCCAAGTAGTGACACTTGGAGGAATTGCATAAAACACACTGAATAACATTGTATCTCATTTTCATATCTTTATACATTACAGGTTCAAAGTTATGATTACTTCAAGTCAGGGTTGTTGACTAATCCAAAACTAGGCATGTGAGACTAAAACAAAGTTTGATGAAAATGCTAGTCTCTTTTTTTTTAAGTTAAGGAAGGTTTGTAGGAATGTGATCATATACACAAGGTATATTATAGATCTACAAATCAGATTTGGATGATGAAATTGATGAGGGATTTTGGTTGTGGTATATGTTGAGTACATGGTTGAGACAAGTAGTTGATGAGTTGGCGCACATACATGAGGCGTATAGTTGATGATTTTGGTACATATTGATGAGTCATAGTTTATGAGTAGTTGACACATGATTGTTACATACTTGGTACATGGTTGGATGCACTTGTTTATGGTACAGGTTGATTACAGGTTGATGCATGGTTCAAATTTATTGGTACAGGTTTACAGCGGTATATCTCACAGTGATAGTGTGACAGTGGTTTCATCATTCTACTTCTACTTCAAGGTGGTAGGACGGGGCAAGGACAGGTGGTTGTAGCCACCTTCCGGTTGTAGTTGGAGAGCATTGGGGGTTGTAGCTAGAGAATTGGGGAGTTGGAGCTTCCCTCAGGTTGTAGCCTGAGAAACTAGGGGGTTGGAACCTCCTTCCAGTTGTAGCTAGAAAACAAAGGAAGTTGGTGCTTCCAATGAATGTAATTCTTCAAGACATATAAGAAAAAACATTATGTGGTTTTCTCCCGATTTGGGTTTCCACGTAAAACATTGGTGTACTGTGTATGTGTTGATTATTTATTTCTTACTGCTCATTATCGGATAATAATTCTACATTGATATAACATTTGAAGAAAAAGGATTATAATTATCCTATTACTAATTCACCCCCCCTCTCAGTAATCTAACAATTGGAATCAGAGAAGGTTCCTTCAGAAATCAGTTTAACCATTGAAAGGTAGATCATGGAGAGTACCAACTCATATAAAAATGGAATACCATAGTTTGATGGACAGAAGTATGATTTTTGGAGTATAAGTATGAAGACATATATACATGCACATGGATTTCAAGTTTGGAAATCAATTGTAGATGGATACACAACACCAACAGTTCCACCAACAAATGACAAAGCAGTGAAACTCGATGAGAATAATTTCAAAGCCATAAATGCACTTTTGAATGGTATCAGTGATACGGTATTCACCAAAGTTGCACATTGTAAATCTGCTAAAGAGATTTGGGACAAGCTTCGAAATATTTATGAAGGAGATTCAAAATTCAAATCAACAAAGCTTCAAACTTACAGAGGTCAATTCAAACAACGAAAAATGAAGGAAGATGAAGATATTGCATCCTACTTCTTACGAGTCGATGAAATAGTGAATGAAATCATAGGATTGGGTGAAGAAATTGAAGAATCTGTAATTGTTCAAAAGGTACTAAGATCTCTTCCCATCAGATTCAACCCTAAGATATCAGCACTAGAAGAAAGATCGGATCTAAACTCAATAAGCATGGATGAACTGCATGGAATCTTCATAGCATATGAGATGAGAAATGAATAGGAAAATCCATATATAAAAGAAGCAGCCTTCAAAGCATCCAAAAGATCAAAGAAAAAGAAAAAGGAACAAGAAGAATATAACAGCAGTAGCGACATCTCGGAAGATGATGAAGAAGTGGCCAACTTCGTCAAAATACTAAACAAGGGAACCAATGGTAGGTACAGAGGTAAACTTCCTTTAATTTGTTTTAATTGTGATGGTATTGGTCATTTTTCTAACAAATGTACTCATAAGAAAAAGAGAAATGATGAAGGTTACTCAAAAGGAAAACAAATATATAAAGGTAAAAGAACTACAAAGAAAGTTTTCAAGAAAAACTTTTGCACCAAAGAAGACATCTCATCATCAGATGAAGATGAAGTTAGTGATAGTGAAACAGGGAGAGTTCTATTCATGGCAGTAGAAGACTTTGATAAAGAAGATTCTGAAGAAGAATATGAAGAAGCATATGAAGAAAAAATTGAAGAGGCAGAAGTTGACTTCCGAGAATAATTAATGAGTGCCCTAAAAGTTATCAGAAGAGAAAAGAAGAAAAACAAGAAACTACAAGCAGAACTAGATAAGAAAAAAGACACTCAAGAACTAGAACAAATGATCACAAAATTGAAGGTTCAAATAGAAGAAGATCAAAGAATTGAAGAAGCACTCAAAGAACAGCTAGAAGGAAAGGACATGATCATTGGAAACCTGGAAGCAGAGATTGTCACACTAAGAAAGGATATTCAAAAGAAAAATATGCAGAATAACTCAAAAGTTCTAGATGAGATTTCAACAGTAAAAAATCTTATCTTGACAAGTTCGGACTTGGATACAATCAGAGAGAAAAGGGATCAAGCTCCAAAACAACAGAGAAAGAAACAAATCCAAAAATTTATGCAGAAACAATCAAAGGGGATAAAAAGATATACACGGAAGATTGCAGGGACAATCCTCCAAGAAGATTCAGATTTCAGAATCAACAACAGATAGATAAACCTCAAGAAGAAGAAGGATTCATAAGAGCACCTCCTTTCATAATATCTTCAACTACTAGGTATCAAACTATATTTTTTGGTTTATGTTATGCATGTAATAATTTTGGACATAAAGCTGTAAATTGCAGAGCTAACAATAGGAACAATTACTACTTTGAGAGCCATACACAAAGGGGTTATTCAAGAAGACCTAGTGAAACACAGAGAAGAAGTTACAACAGGTTTGAATCTTTGAGAACCGAATTGGAATGTTACAAATGTAACAATTTTGGACACATGGCCAAAATTTGCATAATGACAGTCCCCCCTAAAGAACCTCAGCAGAGTCACAAACAAGAACCTCAGAAAATGACATGGATAAGAAAGCAAGATCAATATAGCAATGAAGAATGCAGAGTCTCTCTACAAGCTAAACAGAAGAAACGCGGTTGGTATGTTGACAGTGGATGTTCAAAACACATGGCAGGTGATAGAGACAAGTTTCTTACATTACGAAAGGAAAGATATGGATCAGTCTCCTTTGGAAATGATGATTCATCCAAAATCATTGGAAAAGGCACAGTCCGAATTGGGAACAGGAATGAAAAGGCAGAAAATGTTCTACTAGTAGAAGATATGAAACATAATCTTTTAAGTGTGAGTCAGATGTGTGACGAAGGTCATAAAGTTACTTTTGATTCACAAAAGTGTGAGATAAGAAAATAAGGTTCAGGGAAATTGGTCGCTACAGCTACAAGAAATTCAAGCAACATATATGTGTTAAGCGAAATTGGAAATGAAAAGTGTTGTCTAGGAAAAGAATATGAAAGTTGACTATGGCACAGAAGAATGGGTCACATGCATTTTGATAACCTTGTCAAAGTCAGCAAAAGAGAATCATTCAGAGAAATTCCCCAGCTCACGAAACCAACCAACACTTTATGCAAGCATTGCCAACAAGGAAAGAAAACAAAGGCCAAGTTCAAATCAAAGGAATATTCAACAACAAAACCACTGGAAATTGTGCATACTGATCTAGTTGGAACAACTACAAAAAAAGTCTTAAAAGGTGAGAGATACTTTATGTTATTAGTTGATGATTATACAAGAATGACTGGAGCTTTCTTTCTCAAGAACAAATTAGAAGCTTTTGAAAATTTCAAGATCTACAAGGAAATGGTTGAAAATGAGATGGATTCAAGAATCAAATGCTTAATATTGGATAATGGAGGAGAACTCACCTCAAATAAATTTATGGACTACTATAGCAATCATGGAATAAAAAGGCAATTCTCCATCGCTAAGACACCTCAACAGAATGTAGTTGTTGAAAGAAAGAATAAGACAACACAAGAAATGGCTTGAACAATAATAATGGATTCAAAGTTGACAGATATTTTTTGGACGCAGGTAGTGCATACAACAGTTCACATTCAAAATAGAGTAATGCTCAAAAACAACACTGATAAAACTCCCTACGAGCTGTGGAAAGGAAGACCAACAAATGTGAATCACTTCGGAGTTTTTGGAAGCAAATGCTACATCAAAAGAGAAGATGGCAGAATGGGAAAGTTTGACTCTCATGTGAACAAAGAAATAATTTTTGGTTACTCAAGTAAAAGGAAAGCATACAATTGTTACAATATAATATTAAACAAAGTTGTGGAAAGAATCAATGCAACAATTGATGAAACAGGCAAACCAGAATCAAAGAAAGAAGAAAACAAATCAATGGAACAACTTTTTGAAGAAGAAGATGAAAAAGAAGAAGAAGAGGAAGATGAAGATGAAGAGAATCTGACAGAAGTAGAAGAGCAAGTTCAACAAGTATCTCCAAAGACACCTAGCAAATGAGTATATAAGAATCATCCTTTAGATCAGATTATTGGAAACAAAGATGCAGGAGTTGAGACTACAAGAAAAATCCATTCACCAGAATAAACACACCTAGAACTCTTATCTACAATTGAACCAAATTGTTTTGAAGAAACCGGCAATGATGAATTTTGGAATAAGGCCATGGATGAAGAATTGGATCAAATAGAGAAAAATGACACTTGGGAATTGGTTCCAAGACCAAAGAATAAGAATGTGATCAACACAAAATGGGTTTTTAGGAATAAATTGAATGAAGATGGACA
>ML805687.1:137170-170689 GCA_009831015.1 Picea engelmannii
AATTATTTCAATAATAAATTTAATGGAGAAATTAGAAGTGGACCAAACCCTAAAATAAGGAAAGTGGGCCAAGTGACCTAGAAGATGTTTTTAAGGAAGCTACTTGGAGAGTATAAATAAGAGGCAAGGCTCTCTCATTTGAAATACACTTGAGAATATTAAATATCTATATGTTTCTGAGGTAGCCAAGGATATCTAAACCGAAATTCTGAGTGAAGGTGAAGAAAAGAAGGCAAAAATGCAAGGAAGGATAAATTCTTTTGATGGTGCTTTCTAAGGTATGTTATTTACAGGTCATCTCACCATTTTCGCTATAACTTTTTTTGTATAATAATTCAGACTGTGAAATTTCTATTAATGTGAGAAAACATATCCAAGTATATGTGGTAAAACATTTATCTTGTGGGTCGTTGTATTTTGGGAGTTACACTCCGTGGAAAATAGGGTTTGTGGTCAGTCCTGAAACTAGTCAAAATCAGGTGTTTCGGGTAAAAACGTCATAACTTATTCATAACAGATCCAAATTTAATGAGACCAAATGTGTTGGTTAGGGGATAGTATTTAGTATTATTTGTAACATTTTCATATAAATTCATCAAACATTTTGTGTGTGGCACGCTCTACAAGGTAACTCTCTAGAATAAGCTAAAATTCAACAAGGTATGCCATTTTTGCTATAACTCCTTTTTTGAGAGGTTCCAAGTAGTGACACTTGGAGGAATTGCATAAAACACACTGAATAACATTGTGTATCAGTTTCATATTTTTATAGATTACATTTTCAAAGTTATGATTACTTCAAGTTAGGGTTGTTGACTAATCCAAAACTAGGCATGTGAGACTAAAAAAAAGTTTGATGAAAATGCTAGTCTCTTGTTTTTAAAGTTAAGGAAGGTTTGCAGGAATGTGATCATATAAACTAGGTCTATTATAGATCTACATATCAGATTTGGATGATGAAATTGATGAGGGCTTTTGGTTGTGGTACATGTTGAGTACATGGTTGAGACAAGTAGTTGATGAGTTGGTGCACATACATGAGGTGTATAGTTGATGATGTTGGTACATATTAATGAGTAATAGTTGATGAGTAGTTGAAACATAGTTGGATGCACTTGTTTATGGTACAGGTTGATTACAGGTTGGTGCATGGTTGATGCACTTGTTTATGGTACAGGTTGATTACAGGTTGAGGTGATGCATGGTTCAAATTTATTAGTACAGATTTACAGCGGTATATCTCACAATGATAGTGTGACAGTGGTTCCATCATTCTACTTCTATTTCAGGGTGGCAGGACGGGGCAAGGGTAGGTGGTTGTAGCCACCTTCCAGTTGTAGCCGGAGAACATTGGGGGTTGTATCCTCCTTCTGGTTGTAGCCAGAGAATTGGGGAGTTGGAGCTTCCCTCAGGTTGTAGCCTGAGAAACTAAGGGGTTGGAGCCTCCTTCCAGTTGCAGCTAGAAAACAAAGGAAGTTGGTGCTTCCAATGAATGTAATTCTTCAAGACATATAAGAAAAGCATTCTGTGGTTTTCTCCCAATTTGGGTTTCCACGTAAAACACTGGTGTACTGTGTATGTGTGTGATTGTTTATTTCTTACTGCTCATTATTGGATAATAATTCTACATTGATATAACATTTGAAGAAAAAGGATTATAATTACGCTATTATTGATTCACCCCCCCTCTCAGTAATCCAACAAAAACTCTCTATAACGAGCTCAACTTCCTAAGTCCATGCTAAACCCAAAATTATGATAAAAAATGGACTCAATAACTTTGGTCTATGTTCAAAGGTGACATGACTACTGCCAATATAAGATAATACTCCCTTCTCTCCCATCTTTTTTTGTTTTTTCATAAACAAACAAATTCTATGATACAGAGGAGAAAACAAGCGCCACAAGTAAGAAAAACTAGTTTCAACAGTGGAACATACCTTTTCTCAATGCAATGGGATGCATGGAGGAGATGGACACTCGGGGGAGTGTTCCCTCCTAGGTATATGGTGTCAAATTAGGAAGGATATAAACAGGGCTCTTCTTAGTTGAGGATGAAAAATAGCTGAGGCAAACAATTTATAACACAAAGTGAGAACCGGCTATAGGCTCAATACTACAAGAAAGGGCATGAGATGAAATCACAACTTAACACCAAAAAATTTCCTTTTTAGTGATCTTTAGTCTACTTGGTGTGAAAAAGGGATAAACTTGTACCAAAAATACATCCTTTCAAATCCAATTTACGAGTGTGAAAGTGACAAGTTCACTCAGGAATCTTTTTGCTTTTTGAAAACGAGTTGGAAAAGAGCTTAAATTAAACTTGGTTGGGATTCCTCTAGGTATAAGGAAACATGTTTATAAGTGAGAAATGAGGCTCAACATAAAGTCAAGTATTAGATATAAGGCACTCCCGGTCCTACGGAAAACATTTATGCATGGGAACCAAATGAAGCAAAGGATCTAACTAGGGCACCCATGTTTGGTAAGACTCTACCACTTGATAATGACACGTCTTATAAAAGATGGAAGGTTCTGTGTCACAACAAATGGGTTCATACCTAAGGCATATGAGTGACATTTATAGGACAATGCAAAAGTGCATGGTGGAATGGATATCTATCCTATATGTTGGGTAGTAAAAATCCCTGCCCGTGGTTACGAACAGTCAACACAACATTGAAACATGCAAGAATCCCTGGTGAAAACTATAAAAACCAACTCAATCCATTGTTGTATTAGTCCATAAGGCAAAAAAATGACTCAAAACCATAGAAAGTGGGTAAGAACTACTATAAATAGTAACAAAACCAAGAAATACTATGCCATTTTGACTTTTTACCGAAATAGTGAAAATTGGACCAAAATAACTCCGATCTTCAATTGGTGATTGCGAGAGCGTGGGATGACAAAATCAAAAACTACGTGGACCAGGTAACTCCTCTTCCTCTCCTATTCCTTTTTAGTGGATTAAATTTTTAAATCAGTTTTCAAATTTTGATTAAATTAGGGTGAAAATTGAGAAACTCGGTGTACGCATGCTACCATTCATCGGGTCGCATATATGTGAGGTTATACACAACTGTGTAAAATACAGGGTCCATGTACTCATCCCTATACATGAATGTAAATGAAGAAGCCTGCATACAAGTCCATAAACAATGTTTTCTATGGTTTCTAACACAAAAATTGACTTTTATCTGGTACAATGATCTAGATTAGTTTCGACACGAAATGAGATCGGAGATATAATAAAGAAATGCATAGAGATATTGCAGATATTCAATAATATAACAGAAATATATTAGAGATGAAACCATAAACAAAAATATACAGTAATACACGATTTCTATTAATGAAATAAATGTATAGAGACTATAAAATACAGAGTGAAAGACTCGATAGAATGGTGGCAACTTATCTCTGAGAAGAGATGTGACGGCTACTCGCATTTGTAAGAAGATTATTACAATGAGGATATTAAGGCCTTTTTACAATAATAAGGAATGCCAAAAGTCCTAGACGTCCAAAAACCTAACCCTAGGAGATGATGCGCCAAAAGTCATATGGGCCCCATTTGGGTAAGTTAGTACATCAACTTCCCGAGGTCGTAACTTTTGCATACGATCTCTGTTTTAGGCGTATGATAGCTCGTTGGAAAGGTATCAATGAGGAGATTAATTTTGGGGGATAAATCATGAATTTGGATATAATTGAGAACCTTGATATTGAAAAACCTTCATTTGGGCCCTCAAAATGGCCCCCAAAGTTAAAAACTACTAAAAATAGTAAATTGCCAAATTTGCCAGAAAACTGTTTTGAGCTAGTCGAAAAAGGTGGGTGGCCATGATATCCACCTGGATCAATCCTCCCTCCTTAGGAAGCAATGGTCTACATTGCGTTGCGATCCCATGGGAGAGGGAAAATCATTTGCTGAATCTTCATCTTAGTGAGTTGCTTGCCTTGCTGGAGACATCGCGCTACTCAGTTTGTGGAAGTCTGTCACGAACCTGTTGAGGCTGAGGCTATTCAATAAGTTGGTCTATATGAGAGGACGGTGTGCAGAAGGAATATTTGCAATTTGTTGCAACCTTGTCGACCTTATTCTATTGGATAGAAGGTGCTTGGGGCGAAGTTGTAGTGGTTGCAGTGTCCTTATGTTCACCTTTTGAACAGAGTGTGAAGAAGCTAAATTTTGAAGTATGAGATACCACCTTGCGAAACTTTTTAGGTGGAACAGTAGTCAAAAATACCTCTGTTATTCTGTAGAGATGACCCCCCAGACACTGCGGGGTCGAGACTCATAAACAGTGTGTCACTTCTACATATATGGTTGGCCCAAGAGAACATCATAGACATCTAGTGGGGAAACATCACATAATACCTCATCCTTGAAGGGTTGGATGCCATATGAAAATTGACATTGTTGGCTGACACAAAGATCTCGTCCTTGGCGAAGCCACCTGATGTTGTATGGCTCCAAGTGTGGTGTTGTCGAAAATCCCAACTGTTTGACGACCTATGCTGATATGAGGTTCTTATGGCTTCTGCTATCAACAATAAAATGTAGCAGGGTCCCCTTCACCCACATATGTGAATGAAAAATGTGCTCCCCCTCTTCAGGATCTGTTGGTTCTTCTAGTTGAATTGTTGTGGTCGTGAAAATAGTAGTGGAGTCTACGTCAATGATCTGTCCTTTACCAATATTTTCATAATTAGATTTTGAATCAGGTTTCGTCTCCTTGTCTTTGATCTTGGCCACCAATGAATATTTTGAGCAACATTCATCGATGTTGTGCCAGGCGATTTTGTGGAAATCACACCATTTTCCAGTATCCTTCTTTGTCTTCCCGTGACCCTTCTTTTCATGTGGCTTGGATTGGTTTTTAGGAGACTGTTTGTTAGGGACGTCTTTGTCATACTTTGGCTGTTGTGGATTTGCAGAACCAAAATCTCGTTTGTTCTGGTGCTTAAATTTCTGCTCGATTTTAACAGCATATCGATAGGCAGCACCGAGTGATGAGATGTCCAGAAAATCCATTTCAGTTTGGATGTATCTGTGTAGAGCCCACGGTATTTCAGAACCAAATTTCATTCGGAGTCTTTGATACCCAGCTTGGTGCTCAAGGTATGGAAGGTAATGGTGAACTCCAGAACTACTTGGCCCCTCTCTTACCACAATGTGGTCCATCTCATGTGTTGGTCCTCATAGTTTCCAATAGGGTAATATTGTTCCTTTACCGCATCCACAAAAAAATACCAAGTGGGATTGGCCCCATATATTTCAGACTCCTCTGTGGAAAAATACTCCCAATAAGTTTCCCACCAATGTTTGACATGGGGGAGAGCTTTAAGGAGTGCAAAGGTGATCTTTTCTTTGTTGAAAAATTTGTGAACAGAGAAATAACCTTCTAGCAGATTTAACCATTTGTCTAGGGCTTGTGTATCTATTTGTCCTTCAAATACAGGAATACCAAAATTAAATTGTACCTTGAAAGGTGAGTTGCCTCCAAATTGGTCTATTTATGAAGATGAACCTGTTGCTATCGACAGGAATTGAAGGATGTGGAAAACATTCTCCATCATTTAGTCCCTCTGTCGTGTGAGAGCTTGCTCAAGCAATAGACTGATAGAATCGTTTGCTTTGTTGTTTTTCTTTTCTTCTTCCATTGAAGGTTTCTTGGGTGTAAGAAAGTGATTTTCCTCAAGAGAGACAAGATCAAGACCCAAATTCTATATTCATACCTCGTCGGGGACATGCACTAAAAAAAAATGACCGAGAATAGCCTGCTCTGATACCACTGATCCGGATTATTTTCTGCACGAAATGAGATCGGAGATATAATAAAGAAATGCACATAGATATCGCAGATATTCAATAATATAACATAAATATATCAAATATGCAATCATAAACACAAATATACATTAATACATGATTTTTGCTAATGAAATAAATGTACAGAGACTGTAAAATACAGAGTGAAAGACTCGATAGAATGGTGGCAGCTTATCTCTGAGAAGAGATGTGACGACTAATCGCATTCGAAAGAAGATGATTACAATGAGGCTCTGAAGTCCTTTTTACAATAAACAGGAATTCCAAAAGTCCTAGACATCCAAAAACCTAACCCTAGGAGATGAAGCGCCAAAAGTCATGTGGGCCCTGTTTGGGTAAGTTAGTACATCAACTTTCCTGGGTCGTAACTTTTGCATACGATCTTCGTTTTAGGCGTATGATAGCTCGTTGGAAAGATATTGTCAAGGAGATTAATTTTGGGGGATAAACCATTCCTTTGGATATCATTGAGAACCTCAATCTAGAAAAACCTTCATTTGGGCCCTTAAAATGGCCCTGGAAGTTAAAAACTACTAAAAATAGTAAATTGCCAAATTTGCCAGAAAACTATTTTGAGCTAGTTGGAAAAGGTGGGTGGCCACCGATATCCACTTGGATCATACGATGGTGATATAATGGAGGGAAAGGGAGAACAAAGAGGTAGATGCTGCTGTGGACACATATTTGAGGGCCTAAATGGCCTTGAAAAGATGTGGATTATATAAATTTTGGGAACTCAAAGGGGTGAGAGCCTAGGTGAGATTGCTTGAGATGCTTGTGGATTACTGGGATCCTAAAAGTGAGATATTAAACCTCGATGGGAAACCATTGAGGATTGAAGTCGAAGATATATAAATTTTTATTGTGTTATCGGATCGGGGTGAGGTGGTGAACCTCAAAGCCTGGGGAACTGGGAGTGGTATGAATATAGAGGAGTACATATATGCTCACTATGTAGCAGGGACCCTGAAGGTTGGGATTCAACTCCCCATCTGACCGATAAACAATCTCATTCTCAATATTGTTGTCCTTGTGTTGACCAGGATCATAGGATTGGCTTCGTTGCACCAGACATTGAGGTCGCTCATGTTCTATGTTGTAGAGTTCTTGAGACCCATAATATATGATTGGTGTACCTCACTACTAGATAATATGAAGAGCCAGTTGATAGAGTAAAGACATGGTGGAAAGAGGAACTTCAGGATTTCCTCTATCTTATGCATCTTTTTATTCGAGTGGGTTCAAGGTTTGGGACCTAGAGTTGAGATCCTTAGAAGAGGACCTCATGATCCATCCATGGCATGGTGGACTGAGGTAATAAGATGACAGGGGGGAGATAGGGTGCCTACACCCTACAACGATGATTTGTTGTATTGGTGGAAGCAAAATGTCATTTCTCTAGATGAATACCCCTATGCAGGGATCGACTTCAGAGGGGACTGTGACATGCCACTTCCACCAGGGACCGCCTACATGGACATAAGTATGTCAAATGTTTTTAAATATTTCATTTTTTTGAATTTTTGTATAGTATAAAAAAAAAATTAGATGATGCTTAACTACTCAATAGACACTTGTGTGACGCAGACGTGGGTCCACGACGGCTGGATGAGCTTCCCTGACATTGTCGAAGGTGCCGGGGAGATGAGGATTCGGGAGGAGAAACAAAGAGAGTCCTTTGAAACGTTCAGTGAAACCTGTCTCATTTGACTCATAGGATTTCGATGGTTCGGGTACAAGACTTGTCGGAGGCCATGAAATGACAAGTGGTTGGTGTGCCCAAAACTTGGGTGCGACTCTTTCGGTGTCTTGCAAATGTCGTAGTTTTTTATCATGACACACATCTGGCGTCACAGGCGTAGATGTCATTGATCTTGTATTATTGGTTGTATATGTGTATTGAGGGTGTTAGCGCCAATTTTGTACTATAAACACCATATTTTTTGAAATATATGTAAAACATGGATCTTTGGCTTTACTTATATTACAATGTGTACATTTATGAGATGGTTTTATTTTCTTTAGTTATCTGACAAATGCCAATATAAAACAAAATTAGCATAATCATTGGATACATAATTAAAAGTCCTATGTTTGTGATAATAAGTAATAAAATCAAATTGTCGTTCTAAAAGACATACCCATAGGAATCGTTGGAGTAAAGTAGGATCACGCATGGGGTAACTGTCATTCAACTGACATACTACTAACTAGGAATTTAGGAGAACCACTAAAGAGTGAATACCATGTGAGATAGCATCGCGCAAAATTTCTATAACAATGTTATATTAGGCCACATTATTCATGGATGTTCCTAGGCATACACTGCCTGAAGACACCAATAAACCCTCAGGTGAGTAAACCACCCAAGAGGTAGAATCCAAGTTCCATGTATGACGACTGGCTCTGTCTACAAATACTTAGTAGATCGAAGACTATGTTGACATCTGTCAACCAAGGGAAAACTCAATAGTAAAGATGAAGATGAAAAGAAAGGGAAAAGATATATACACTAAATTACATTAGTATACAAATATTTTCCCCCAAGCTTGGGGCTCAAGCATAATAAATTTTCAAGTAGAACCCATTCCTGGGCTTGGTCAACATATTCCCTTCATAATATTCTAACGCATAGGCTCCTTTTTCTAAGACACGTCACATGATATAAGGAGCGTGCCACATGGGTTTAAACTTCCCTACCCCCAATGGTTCTTTGGCTTGATCATATAAGAGGACCAAGTCTCCCTCTGCGTACAACTGATGACAGATAGACTTATCATACTAGACCTTGAAACATATTTCGTTCGCCTTGATAGTCATAGAGGTGTCTTGACACTACTCATCAAGACTCTCTAGGTGTACAAGGCATCACTCTAGATTGGAAGTGTCAGGTAGGAGCACGATTTCCAACTTAAGAGAAGGGATTTTACATTCAATACGTAATATCAACTCCAAATCATGTACTAACTAGAAAGAGGAAAAACCGATGGTAGTCTTGACTGAGGTTCAGTATGCCCAAAGTGCGGGATATAACATAATGTGCCAATCAGACTTACTGTGGCTGACAATTTTCTGCAAAATGGTCTTGAGAGACTTGTTGATGACCTCTACCTATCAATTTTATTGGGGGTATTAAGGGGAAGAATGAACATTCTTAAAACCTAGCTTAGATGTTATCTCTTCCATCATTTCATTTTGAAAGGGACTACCATGATCAGTGACAATATCACTCGGGATACCGAACTGGGAGATAATTTGATTGAAAACGAAGAAGGTGATAGTCTTCCCATTGGATTTAACTATAGGCATGGCCTCCACCCACTTACTAAAGTAGTCGAAGACCACAATAATGTGTTGATGCCCCCCAGCCGAAGGTAGGTTACAATCTACTAAGTCCCCCCCCCACTTGGTGAAGGGACCGACAGTAATGACTGGGTGAAGAGGGGTTGGATGTGAGCACATTTTCCAAGTGAAAACTTGGTAGGGGTGACACTTCTTAACCGCTTCAACACAATCTTTAAAGATAGATGGCCAGAAATAACTGTCTCGCAAAATATTCTGGGTTGTCGCAAGCCTGGATAGATGACCACCACAAGCCCCATTGTGGAAATCATTTAGGAATGACTCGGCTTGCTCGTGAGTTAAAGACCGATGCAGGATATTTTCTATTCCTGGACGATATAAAGTGTCTCCGAAAATAGTGTAATTCTTAGCTTGGTATCGTACACGCTGTCGATCATCTCACGAGAGATGCTGAGGGAAATTCAAGGTTTCAAGATAGAGAACGATGTCTCCATACCAGGGGTTGGACGACGAGACAAGGAAAATGTGTTTTTCCACAAATGAATTGACATCGATAACATCCTCATCTAATCATGGAAAGTTGGATATTAACTTTGCTAAGACTAGTGATTTCTTGGATTTTGGAGAAGCAAAATCGAGATCAAATTCTTATAAAATGACAATCCATTTATTATTTTTTCCCCCTATGATACGCCTGGTAAGGACATATTGAAATGGATTGACATCAACCACCATAGTAGTATTTCAAAGAAATATATAATGGCGTAAACATTGGACTGCGTGAATGACATCCAAAGATAGTTTTTCAACGTGAGAATAATTAAGCTCGGGAACGACTAAGTTTCGACTAATATAGTAGATGACATGCTAATGGATCTCATCATCCTCCTGAACCAAAACCATAACAATCATCTCCTCAGATGCGGAAATATAAATAAATTAATCCCTAATATAGTCAGGAGACTTCAGTAGAGGCGTCGATACCAAGGATTTCTTCAAAGCATCGAAGGAATCCTGGGTTCACTCATCCCAGATAAAAGGGGTGTCCTTCTTCAAAAGATGCATGAAACCCTTAGTGATATTGTCATAGTTTAATATAAACCGATGTAAAAAGTTATCTTTCCCCTGTAAACCTTTAAAATACTGGGCGGGGGAGACAATCAAAGTATTGCCTCAACCTTTAATGGATCTACCATGATCCTGGTCTTAGAAAATAGAAATCCCAAAAGATGACCAGACCTATCGCAAAATATGAACTTATGAGGGTTCAATCAGATTCTATAGTAATGAAAATCTTTCAAAAACTATCTGAAGGTGTGTAGAGTGATCCTCTCTCTTACAAGAGTGAGTAGAAATATCGTCAAGGTAAGCTTCGACTATATTCTTAAGATCATGGAATGTGAAGGTCATAACACGTTGGAAGGTTGCTCCGACTTTTTTAAGGCTGAAATGCATCTTATGGTATGAAAAAGTACCCCAAGGAAGAATAAATGTCATCTTGTGTTGATCCTCAGGTTTAATTTGAATTCTGTTATACCTTAAAAATCCATCCATGAAATAAAATACTTCTCTTTCTACATACTCGTCAAGAATCTAATTGATGAAAGGTGTCTGGAAGTTATCTTTAGGATAGGATTTCTTCAGGTCACAAAATTCCATGCATACATG
Organism: Picea engelmannii; assembly: GCA_009831015.1. NCBI lineage: Eukaryota > Viridiplantae > Streptophyta > Pinopsida > Pinales > Pinaceae > Picea > Picea engelmannii. The sequence goes on from ML805687.1 coordinate 147,981, forward strand.
GATGGTTCCTTTCTTCTTATTCACATGAACAAGATTAGATACCCATTCAGTAAAGAGAACTAGGTAGATAAAGCCAACATTAAGAAGTTTCTCTACCTATGCCTTAATAGCAGGGGCATTCTGGGGATTGACAACTCTAAGATGTTGTCGAATAGGTTTAGCATCTAGATAAGTTATAATCTCATTCTCAAAAATACGAGGGTCTATTCTTGGCATCTCTTCATATGGCCAAGCAAATACATCTCGAAATTCCTTAAAGAGTTCAGTGTAGATCAGGATTTCTTCTGGCAAAGAATCTGCACCGATATGTACGTTTTCAATCTTTCCAGGGGTACGAGAGATATCGATCGTTACAGTAGGTGAGATAATTTCCATATTTCCTTTGGCATAAATGTTGTGTGTATCAAGTGGAACTACGACATGACCGACTATCTCACTCAAAGTAGATAGAAAGTCATCTTGTTCAATTTTTTCGAGATCTGGGAGAAAATAAGAGCAATGGTGCATATCATCCCAAGGTTTTTCAGAACCATTCATGGCTTCTATGATAGCTTCATGTGAGGGAAAATTCTCATCGAGGCAGTCATGTGAACAAGAAAACTAAGTGGCCCATACATGCCTAATAATAGGATCCTCCTCGTTTGTTGGCAAGGTAAAAGGATTGAGATCAGCAGAAGAGTCAAGAACAACTTGATACACAATATATGTTGTCGATAGTGGCATGGCCATTCCATCATGTGACTAAACTTCACAAGACAACGTCGAGGATGGTAGGGTCCAAGGATCGTTAAAATAGGAAGTGCGGAAAGGAACATACCTCTATGATGAAACGGGCCTACTGGACATGGCATAAACATGGTGAATCAGTGCCATGAAGTAGAAAGTACCCATAAGGGAATAATACATTCCGACACTGATATTCTTAGTTGTCGGATGAGAATTGTTGACCATAGGGATTGACGGTGCAACAGATGAATTGGTACTAGCATAAGAAAAGGATAACTGGTCGATCATCATGATCTTTCGATCGAGTGGAAAACAAAGAGTGCGAAAGACAGATGATACAAAGACAATCATAGAATAAGTCCAATTGCATCCTAATAACAAGTTATAATCAAGAGGCACATCAACTACCTCAACATCCACCTTTACTCTATTTCCACCTAACTAGACTGGAAAGGAAAGAATAATACCATGAGGGTAGAAGGAACGACCGTAAAAAATAGTCAACATGGTCAATGATTGAGAGAGATTCAGAGAGCTGAGAGCTTTCCAACAGATCAGGGACATCACACATGTAGCAGTGCTTTCATCAACAACTGCACGTTTGATGGTATATTTTGAGTACCCCACATGGATTTGGAATGCCACATGGTAAGGCAGGAAAGGCTTCACATATGTGACATCAAACTTGATAACTTTCGAGCCACTGGGCTCTAGAGATCCTAACATAGTTAATAAGGAATTCCTATGTGAAGGACACTTCTAGAGTAACTCCAAAGCTAACATCCCAAAAGGGGTTTGATCCAGGTCCTCAACAATAGAGTAATTTTGGGTGGCTCTAGCATTTGGATTGTGGGTAGAGCGCTTGAGTACTCCTTTCAGAATATGAGGTAGTGGCTCTGTTTTTTCGATCTATAAAGTCATCTCCGGAGGAGGAGGAGATTCTAGACCAGGTATGGCCTGTGAAGAACTATAATTTTGAGATCAAGTGGCTACATGAACCTTAGCATCAACAATATTGATGAAAAAATGGTCATCGTCTTGCGACAGTGGGTTTTGAATCCCACCGACTGCATTTCCAGAATTTGAGGAGCTCGAGGCCATGTGCTGGTTATGTTGGCAAGGTTTCATCAGCATGATGGGTGGTAGAGATAATAGCCTCACAACTTCCACACATTTGGGGCATAAATGAGTAAGGTTATTGTCTGTACAAATATTACAGGGAAATTTCACCTTACGCCCCTCTTTCTTTCTCTCTCCAACATTATTATTCATCTTCTCATTATTACCATTTTCCTTGGGTTTATTATTATTTTTCCCACCCTTACAATTATTATTATGTCCTTTGTTCTTATTCCCGCCTAGTTGTTGGTTACCATTTGGGTCGGTCGATGATTGCACAGAATGTACATCTGTCGACTGAGTGGGAGTGGAAGACAGATGAAGTTGGCCCTCTTGCAGACTGATTTAGAGGCAACTCTTTCAAATGGCTTGTCACCAAGTCTATGCATTTTACATTGGCGAAGCCTACAATGCCATTGGTATGATGTTCGTGATTGTTTATAGGGTCATAGGTTGACCTTGGTGTGCTCAGAAGAATGTGGTATAACATCCCAGAATGGGCTTGTATAAGATCTAACTATTGGGCTTTGAAGATCGCTTTTTCCTCAGTGGTAACCTCGTATGTAGCAACATCCTTTGAGATAAAAGGCTGCAAATACTTAAGGAACCATTATAAAAGAAAGGTTGGTTGTATGGAGGTCTTAATCAACCTCTTCCATCTATGCCACTCCTAGATATGATCTGAGATATGAGTGGTTGTGTCCTAGCATAAAGTCGACATAAGTTTTAGGCCAGCATCATAACAAACCAAAAATTGGAAGTGGTTAAGGAATACCAACACCATATGACTAAAGGTCCCATATTCCCCCTAGGTAGATAGATATACCATTTCCCAGTGACCCTAATGAGGGTGCATTGAAATAATCTTAACCAAATAGAATCGTCATTAAGGGAATTCGAGGAGCACCATAGGTGAAAGGTACTAATGTGATCACCAATATCCTCGCCATTCTTACCTTCGAATTTTGGAATGACTGAAGGAATCTTGGTGGGGATGGGGGGCCATGTAGGATCGTGACACATAGGGTCATTCATCAACTTAGAAAGGTTTGTAAAATTAAGAATGGCCTAAAAAGGGAGACGAGGTTCCAACATCTTGCCCCAAGCTCCCAGGAAAGATTATGCTTGAGGAATTGCCACCCATCCAAGGTTCTGGTAAGCACCATGGCCATGTCTGGGATTGTAAGGACCTCCTCTAATATGATTCATAAGAGGTTGGGTGGGAATCATTCTAGTAGGATTTTTCTGATGGGGGTTGTAAAAATTTCCCCTAGCCAGAGTGGCTCTCGGATGGGGGTTTCCCAAGGGGTGAAACTGACCTCCTCTAGGTGTGAATCCAAAGGATAGAGGTGGATTATTCATTCCAAACGTGTTGGTTGAAATCGAAATTGAGGAGGTAAGGGTATATGATGGAAATTGAGTAGAATCTTGTCGGAAAGGTTGGTTTCTCCACCCAGAAGCAAGAGGATTAGACCCTCTGTTAAAAGAAGGAATGCCTCCCATATTAAGAGTCGTTTGAGGGATTTGAGAACCACCAAATGAAAATGGAGTATAAGGAGGTGTAGTTCCCCCAAGTGCAATGCTAGCATTAGGGACAACAACCAGGATGGAGTTTGAAAAATGTGAAGTAAAATTAGGCATACCATAAGAAAAAATACTGGAGGCAATAGGGATGGACTGAACATTATAGCCCATTATAGCCCGGTGAGTGACCAAGAGACCCAAATGGGTTCAAGGCAAGGGATTGAGCATTCACTATAGGATAAGAAATAGTAATGATAGGTGCCTCCGACACTACAACCATTATGGTTTCAAGAGTTGAAGGGGTGCCATTAACTATAGTAGGTGTGGGAGTCGAAGGGATCCCAGTATTCTGAATACTCGGTTCAGTACTCATCCTTGTAGAATCACAAGTATGAACAGTGGCAGTGTGTGTACCATGTCTAATAACTCTACGCCTTTTAGAAGGAAAAGACTCGAAATCCAGTGGTAATTGTAACAAGCAATGGGACCGACGGGGACGTTGGTCCAACTCCACGATGACTCAAGGTACAAAAATAAAGCCTAGGGCCAAATAGTAATCAAAGAGCACATCAAAAAATCAAACTAAAAATATGCACACAAATGGGGTAATGTGGTTGAAAGGGGCCTGCCTCCCTAAAGAAGGTATGTCTCACCCAAGAGGGACCTGAGACTCCCTGCTAAATATCGGAGGTAACATAATCAGTTATAAGGCCCTCGTGGGCTTAACAACCAGTCGGTCAGATCCCCCCGGAGAGGTAATCCTCTATAAAGGTTGTGTGTTGTCCGACCCTTATCTGACCGAGGGTACCTATAGAATAACCCTTGAAAGTAACCTATGTGGAATCTAAGTCAAGTAATGAAGCAACTAATGTATAACCGATGCATAAGAGAGAAGTCATAAGTCAGTTCCACCATATGGGCAAGGTAGAAAATACCGAAGCCTTGAAAGTACTGCTTCTCACAGAGGTAAGGGCACTAGCAGGATCCCCAGATATGAATAGATCCCCAGAAATATCCATGATGCTAATAAGGTATCGGGGGGATATCCCTTCAACCAACCTCACACAACCTTGTGATTAAATCTGGTGTAAGCAGAGCCTCCTGATATTAGAAATTATACAATCAATTTCGCCACTCCCTTTTTCAGACACATATGTTGATTTAATAACCTTGGAGAAGTTTACTCACAAAATCCTATTCCAAGGCACTAAATCCTAAGCTAGTTTGTACACCCTAGAAAATAAAATTGTGACTAATCAATTTTAAATTATAGCGTTAATTTTAGTGGTCGTGCTTACTAAAAAATGTATGGTAGTGAAACTCGTGATGTGATGACTCAAAAACTAAAGTAAATATGAATACAATGCAAATTCCTAACTTTAATTTTCAATGAATGATATCCTTCTTAAAACAATGCAATTTTCAATTTCAACTCTGCAATTCTAAAGTAAAAATGCAATATTTCTTTACATGCACTAAGATAATGACAAAGCATCAAAATATCAAAATGCCAAGCAATGGAAAATGACTAATATTTTTGTATTTTCAATATAAGAAAAATGAAAATGCATGGACTGAACAACAACTTGATATATAAAAACTCTACTATGTATAGAAAGAGACAACTCAAGTAGAATACCAAGAAGCAAGACACCCATCCCAATGTACAAGGACAATCAAAATGAAAAGGTGATGCGAACGACTCTGCCCAGAAATTCAACCAACGACATGTTTCATGCCATCCCACATGCACTTAACAGTTACTACAGAGACCCAAGAAGACTCAACAATCAACAAAACCTACCCAACAACCACTAAACCTAGGAAACAAGAAGAAGATGTTGATGTACACGACTATTAAAGGAAACAACACGTATGTACGCATCTTACAGAAGGAAAGAACATGGATATACATGATTGTCAAGAAAAAACCCATGTATATGTTTCAAAAACAAATCTAGACAAAGGAGAAGGTTGAAAAAATCATACCCAGAGTGAACAGAGGCTGTCAAGCAATGATATGACAAGAAACACAATAAGAATGAGAGAAATCTAAGGAGAAAAACACTCCAAACCCTAAGAAAGAGGATTCAATCCCCAGTATGGTCGCTAATTTTGGATGAAAATCTCTCTATGGCTACTCATAAACCACAACAGATGGAAATGACTACATAAATCAACTCTATCCTCAAGTATGCTATATAAAACAATATGCTAGTAAGACAAGACAAAAGGCCTACCTCGTCCAAATGTTCGATGAAGTCCACCGTTGAGCACTTGACCCAAAGCAATATTCCTGCAACTATTCCTCAACAACCAATCAAAGCAAGCATATGGTGATAATATACGATGTTAGCACATTCAATAGCACAATCCATTAATATACATAACAAATACGCCCATGGAATAATAATTCAAATATTTTCAAGATATCAATTGGACAGGAAAAGAGTATTTCTATTAATATACGATCAACAGAAGTGAAAAAGTTATAGACTTTCGTGTTGGCATGGTTCATAAATGAGAAACTAAGTTCCTTCTAGGTGGGCCTCCACCACTTCAATCCTCCACTAAAGGAAATCTCATGGAAGAGAGACAATGGAGTTCTCAGTCAATAAGGGAAGAGCTTAGGGATTGAACACCGTGTCCATACTTAAAGGAAAAAAGGATGTAGACTCAATATGAAGTGAATAATTTCTCCAAAGTAACTTTTCTCTCAAAGTTGAATTCTTTCTCCTCTTTTCTATAACTCATAATTAGCCCATTTATAACATTCAAATTGAACTAAAGGGTTGAGTCGGAATGTTTCCAATGTATGGAAGGCCAAGGATCATAGATCTCTTGTTGTGACATGGAACTCGGCACCATTTTTCATTTTTGGGCACAAATCTCGATGTACGTGGGTTGTAGTGGTGCACCCTGTGCATATGCATGTTGTATAGTAGGCAAGGTGCATACACGTGGAAAAAATGTATTTTTTGGCTCTGGAATTTGCAAAAAGGGATGAAAAGTATGCATAGGGAAATGGAAAAGGGCCCTCTGTGCAAGATTGCATAGGCTGAGGCAAATCTTGCTATAACATGCATCAACTCTCTTAGGGTCTATTTTTATACCTCCTGCTGATATGATGTCTCCTAGGAGTTTACCTTATGGCATATGAAAGTGGGACTTCCCAAGATTCAAAGAGATCCCATACCTTTTTCATTTTTAGAAAATCTTCTCAAGGTGTTGTAAATGTTCTTCATCTGATTTGGAGAAAATGGTGATTTAATCCAAATATATAACCATAAATTTGTCTTTTTCCCTCATGAAGGCTATATCCATGGCCCTCTGAAAGGTTTCCCCTACATTCATCATCCCAAAGGGAATTTTTTCGTACATAAATGTCCCCTATGGGGTGGTAAATGTTATTTTTTGTTTTTCTTCTTCACTCACTACTATATGGTTATAACTAGAGTACCCATCTAGCATGGAAGTCATGTGAGCACCTACTAGCCTTTGCAAAATATGGTCCATATTAGGAAGGGGGTAGTTGTATTTTAGAGAACACTTGTTGAGATTTCGGAAATCAACACACAAGCATATTTCCCCACTCTTTTTCCTCACAAGTACCAAGTTGGCCACCCAATCTGAGTACCTCAAGGGCACAATAATTCTGGCATCAAGCATTATTTTCAAGTTTTTTTTAATTATGGACATCATAATTGGGTTAAATTACCTAATATTCTATCTAAATGGCTTAGAACCAACCTTCAGCGAGATTTTTTGTTGGATGTTTTTAGTGTCAAATGTCTTCAAATATTCATACAACCATGCAAAAATATCAACAAAATTTTTCATGAGTTTTACATACCTGTCTTTTTACTATGGAGGTAGTGACTTAGACAATTTGAATACTTTGGGATTTTCAGCAGTCCCAAGGTTGCAGTCCATCACTTTCTCTTCTTGATTTTTTTATGGCAACTTCTCTGGAGACATCATGACTATCAAATAACCCTTCCAGTGGCACTAGACCCCTAGGGACGTGGTTCATTTTAAGTTACACAATGTTGTGGACAACCACTTGTTTTATCAAATGATATGTTTTCTAATAAGACGATTCATCATCTTCACCCTCTTGATCTATTGAGATGTTGGAGAATTCTTCAATGGTCTGTAGAAATATTTTCAGTTCCAAATCATCGCTAAAGACTTGCTAGTGCTTAATGTTGTCTGGTATGGCTATCCTATGTCTAACTTCCACATGATACTTGATATTTGGTTCAATGGGAGGCCTGAAGATGCTGGAAGATAAGGCCAAAGAATCTTCCTTCTAATTTTTCTCTTTGGGAATGAAGGAGATATTAAATTCTAGAAATAAGTTGTCAACCATGTCCGACACCTCATTCCTTTATTGTTTGAGCCTTTTTTTCTTATCTTTATAATTTTCTTTTACATGACTGATGATTAACTCATAATCACCAAAAAATGCAAAACTGTCAATGGCCATTTCTTTGGAAACCCTCAATCCAAGTGCCAGAGCTTCATAATCAACTATATTATTTGTAGTCTAGAATTCCATCTTATAAGAGATAATTATAACCTCCTTCACATGGGAAATGAGGACAATACCAACCCCAAAACCTTCTTTTGATGAATATCCATCAAAATACATATTCCACACTTTGACACAGACCCCCTACCCTCCTGGGCGTTCTACGACATTCCAGTCTAGGATATTTCAATCTACTGAGTCAAATCAACTCTTCGGTCCTCTGCTGGAACCCAAGACAACTTAACACATGCCCTTTTAAATTTTTGGTGCAATTTCCATGACACCCGCAACCTCTTCCTTTGCGTTGTCGAACTATCAGAGTTCAGGCACTAGCTCCTTTTCCATCAGCCCCTTCCTTCATGCAATCTCGAGCTATGTCCTCACATAAATACGCGAATGTGGGGTGTCCTAGAGTGGTTTGAGACCACACTTCTTTTCTCCCTGCAATTCACTACCAACTGCCACATATAACTTTACCAATACCATGGTTTTGATTACGTCCTACTTTAATATATTTAGAGTCCGACCACTTTATGCTCCCACAATCCAGCACTATCGACGATCATGTGATATCAATGATCCTTATCGACCGATGGCTGAGATATACCCTCTTTATTCCTTGGTCAACTGTCAGTCAACAACCCTTTTCCTCCTTCCACACACACTCCCAGATCTGCATGATCTATCGTCATGTGCCCTCCTTTCAAATAGACAACTATGATTGATTTCGACCCTTCGGTCTTCTGGAGTTTCAAACTCTCCGCTCTCACATTCTCTAAAGTGGCTATCTTCCAAAGTGGAAGATCTACTAACACTTGTCCTTGAAAAAAGGAAATCTTAAACGAACTTCAGATCTTTATCCTTCAGTAGTTATTGTTCAACACACTCCTTTTTCTCCCGAAGTGACTTTTCTCTGAAATGGAATATCTTCTGCCATGCGTCCTCCTTAAATCAATGGCTCTGGTCCACTTCAGGACTTCGGCCTTTCAACCAAGACCAGATCAACAACCTTCGACCCCCTTCTCAATCAACAATTGATATTTACTTCGAGGCTTTGGGACTTTCACCCTCTGCTTTCCTGCATATTATTATGTACCCAGAGTTATAGATCTAGCGCCATGCATCCACCTCAAATCAATGGATCTAGTCCAGTTTGGTACTTCATCCTTCAGAGATATAAACTTCTTCGCGATCGATTTCTCCTGAAGCGTTTCACTTGGAATTCATGATCTAATGATGCATGTCTCCCATAGATCGACGACCCCCTAGCCACTTCGACTATTCGGGCTTCAGGAGTTTCAAAATCTCTACCTTCTCTCTCTCCCAGAGTGCTTTCACCTAGAGTTCACATTCTGTCGACGTTTGTCCTTTTGGATTTGACAACTATGATCCAGTTCAGCTCTTTGGGCTTCGAGATTTTCAAACTCATACACACTTATTCCTCCCAGAGTGCTTTCACCCAAAGACAATGGATTTTCATCATGCGTCCCTCTGGATATGATGGTCCAGATTCACTTTGTCTCTTCAGGGTGATTTCACCTAAAGTTCATAAATCTCTACCACGCATCCTTTTAATTTGATGACCACAATTTACTTCAGCTCTTTGGGGTTCCGGAGTTTCAAATTCTCAACTAAAATATTTTGAGTGACTTTCCCCGAAGTCTCAGATATGTTGACATGTACCCCCCTGGTGACCAACGACTAGGATATACTTTGATGATTTCTCTCTCTCCTTGTCTACAAACTTATGAAGTTGTATATATTGTGCCACTTTTCCCTCTGGATGATGGACATTTCCTAAACACTTTGATACTTCAGGACTTTATCAAGTCCGCTCTCATGTGCACACAAAGGATTAAGGCCCGTACACTTTACCTGTATCGTATGACTTTCTATCCTTGTGCTCAGATCTGAGTCTTGACGGCTGGGATCTATTTCCTCCTCAACGCTCACCTTTTCTTTCTTGGACATTGATCTAACAGTATAGACTTCTTCCAACAATATTTTTGAGGGGAGTTGTCTCTCCTCCTCCTGAGCTTTTGATTTCTTCCAACTTGGAAGAGTTGAGAATGTTCAAAGGTTTCGGCCTTTGTTCCCCCTGTGAGCCCAACTCCTTGGGTCTCTTCTGCATTTTTGCTAACGCTATCTCTTCTGAGATTTTGGATTTACTCAGTCTCTTAAGGGTCTCGACCCTTATTCCCCCTTCAATGGGTTCTTATTCTCTCCTGGAAAGCTCTAGCTCCAAGCATGCCTTGTTGAGCGTTTTCTTCAGAGTATTCAATAACTCTATGAGTATCTTCCTTTGATACTCCTCTCTTTGAAATCGACAGAGAGTTATCCTTGTGAACACTTGCACCTGCTCAATTCCCACCTGGAAGAGATCTATAGAGTAATCAACAACTCTGTGAGTGTCTTCTCCTCTGATACTTCTCTTCTCAGAACTCGAAATAGAGTTCAACTACGCACACTTGCACCTGCTCAATGCCCACCTGGCAGAGCTCTACATAATCTTCAACATTTTTTTCTCTCTGTGCCTCCTCTACACAGTTTCTCCTCTAAGTTATTTAACAACCTTGAGGTTTCCCTTGATTTTTCATCGCTCTGGTGTGCCCTCCTAGAACGTTATTTTTTGACTCAACAGAGTTCATATGTGCACTCCTTGCGCTAGTGAAAAAACCTCCAATGTTCTGTTGTGCACTCCTTGCACAGCCTAAAGAACCCATAATGATAATCCGAACTGAACACAGATAGAGTAATCTATCTTCCTACTGCAAATGAAACCTATCATACATCTACAAAATACATTCATGAAACACATAAACACATAAACAACCATGTTCATGAAAAATTGTTGTTTTTTCATTAATATGAAAATCTGATTACAATATTTCCAGGATAGACTAAAACAAAGTATTATCTCTCTCAAGCTCTCTCAAAGAACTATTCTACCTCTTATTTTCTCCCCTGATGATTTCTAACTCTCTATCCTAAAAATTCCTCCCTAGAAATCTGATACAAAGATCTCTTTGCAGAAGAGCGGCTCCTCGAGCCTTTCTCCCTCTTCACCTAACCTCATATATTACATTCAATGAACATCAATATCTTAGATCTGAGGCCATGCTCAATATCTGTACAACTCATTCCTATTAAAGGCAACCTTATCTCCTGCATGTACAAAGTCATGGCTTGGTTTTCACTCAACCTTATAACACTAATCCCTATAAGATCATATTTGAAATTTAAAAATGGGAGGGTTGGTGTCTCTCCCTCTCTGGAATGAGCACTGATGTGATGGAATGATGGCGCATTGCTGAGGTGGAGTGATTCTCCTACATCACACTTTGTTCTGCAGATCTGTCAAAGAATGATTTTTGCATTTGTTGGCTTTAATTTTAGGTTCATCACCATTTAGATGAAAAATAGATGAGCCGATCTCATCCTCAACATCATAAATTGGATGTTTGCTTGCATTTTGATGGTCGTTGACAATGTATTATAATATTTCCTCCCTATATAGCCTCCTGTATTCTCCCATGAAAACAGGGATGGTGGCATATGTGAGGTCCATTTGAATGATCCTCCAACCTTCTTGGCCCAAGTCTTGGACAAAATCATGCCAAACTTGGGGGGAATGTTAACCACAATGATGTCCATAAATACACTCTTCATGGGTAACTGTTCCAAATAAACCACCATATATTTTATTAATCCCAAACATTTTACTTTTTTTTAGTCAAATGAATAAAGGTCTTGGTAGGGCTCGTTGATATCCATACCTAGTTCCTCCATAACAACTTTATGCATGACATTGTGTAAGGTGCCTGAGTCCATGAGATAGTTATGTAGGATCTTGTCATGAACATTAAAATATATGTAGAAAGGGGGAGAATCATCAAATCCATCCTCAATGTGTGGGCCCATAGTAATAGCTAGGTTTTCATCCTGTAGACTAATTACATCAAAAGTTACAACAGAAGTAGGTGGTTGCAAAACCTTCGTAATGGATTTTTTGAAAGGTTCATTTTTCAACAATTCTAAGAAAGGTACAAGGATATTCATCTTTCTAAACTCGCTCTCTAGGATGAAATATGCTTGTGTCTTTTCATCTTCCTTTACTTCAGGAATAACATGTTTCACTCGAGGAGGTTGGTGAGCTTTACCCAATGCACCCTTTCTTGGATTTGGCTTGGGAGGAAATTTTGTTTTTCTATTCTGATCAGGGGTGGTGGCTTTAGGAGTTCTTTTTCTAGGCCTCAAGTCATATTTCATTTGGGGTTGGCCTTGAATAACCCCCTCTTCCCCTATCTCAACATCAAACTAATTTGACAGTTGTGCTACCTCATAATTTTTTTGTGTTAAGTGACTGGTGTAAAAATCTATTTCATTGAAACGTACAACATCATCATCCACAACACCACTATCTACATCCATCCCCTGAATTTGATTGTTTTGGAAAGGAGGTACTACTCTTTGGTCATCAACATTACTCCTCTCTCTCTACATTATCTGAGGGGCATATGTTGGCCCTTGACCATTTTTGGGACTTCGACAGCTTGCTAAAGATGGAGCGCAAGGCAAAGAAGAAATTAGGGAAACTAGACCTATTTTTGGGTCCCTTTAGGGTTTTGGGTTAATGTAATGGGAAAGGGATGTAGGCCCATGGGTTAACCTACATTTAGGTCCATTTTTGTAATCTATAAATAGATACTTAGGCAATGTAAGAAGGAGAGAGTAGTGCATCTATGTGATGTATAGTTGATGGCTTAGTCCCAGGAACTAGATCTGTGTGATTGGATGTATCTTGTAAATGCTCTGTGCATGATTGTAAGAAGCTCGAAAGTTGTTTTGTGCTGAAGTGCGAGGAAGAAGGATCTAGCGAGCTGTGCAGATCTTTTGTCCTATGCAAAGAAAGGATTGTTGAAGCTCTGTGCTGTAATTTCTTGACTGAGATAATAAGGAAGAAGATCTTGTGGACGTAGCCCTAGGGTGGGTGTGAACCACGCTAACTTTGTGTATTGTGATCTATGCTTCGACCTAATGTGTTTATTTCCTTCTTGGCTAAGTGCTTGATGTGATTAAATAGATTTAGTTATGCTTTGTGATTCTGAGATAGGAATGAATGTTAGATCTGATATGTAAGATGCTTAGTTATTGATCTACGGAACGCGATCTATCTTGTTGTGGCTAAGTGTTGAATTATCTTAGATGTAAGTACTCACTGTGACACTATGTGCTATCTACAAAGTGTTGTAAGGGTTGAATATTGATGGATAAACCATGCTAAATGTTTTCTAAGTGGTATAATCATAGATCTGTGTACCAGCTAAGGTTGCAAACATCTAAGTCCTGTAACCACCCCTACCTCTACCTCGGGTGAGACTTCATCTGCTTCGTAGGTGTTGCCGAAAGGGATGGTAATTAGGGTTTTTTTGGTGCGCTCTTGAGCATTGAACCCTGGGTCTGCCCCTATGCCAGCAAATGGTTCTATTGCGAGGATGTGAAACTATGATTGCTAGGAACTAAAGAAGAAAAAGATTTGTGCGAAATAAGCTTTGTGCATAGATCTGTTTCCCTAATGCGTAGTATTCTACTTGACCTGTGAATCTTTGTGCCGAGAAAGAAAGGTTAGATATGAAGGAAAGAGGTCAGATCTGCAAGAAAAGAGGTTGATACTGAAGAAAATAAGTGAGATTTGAACACTTTGTGCTCTAAGAAAGGTAAAAGTAGAAATTTCTACAGAAAAGAGGTAATATCTGTAAGCTCTAGCCTCTAGTAAAGGTAAGAATAGTTCAAGTTTTAGATCTAAAATCTTTGTTCCCCGTAGAAGCAAATAAGTGAAAATTTTTACTTCTAACGTATGGATTTAGGTATGCTTGATAAATTTTGTCTCAGCTTAAAAACTAGAGCATTGTTAGATAAAATAAAGTTTGATATGAATAGGTCTGATAGGAATAGTGAAAGATATGTTATACCTATGCATAGAAAGACTTTTTGGACTAACTAATGGATGCAAGACTTTAGAAAGAAATTTTTGTAGGCTAGCCCTTACGATCCTAGCACGCAGTACAAAAAGAGTTGGGGATCATTGAAGAGAAAGAGAGGATTAACTCTTTGCTACAATTGCAAAAGACCAGGACATCTTGCTAAGGAATGCCCTGGGAGAAACCCTAGTTGCCTCTATTGTAAAGCTATGGACCATGAAGTATTGGATTTCCCTAGAACGGTTGCTAGACTTGGAAAGTTGAATATGGAAGAAGCAAACTCTGAAGGAGATCAAGAAACTAAAATTGTAGAAGACCCCCTAAAAGAATCAGAGATCATGTTACTAAAAATAAAATAAGCCCTAGATGACCATAAGGATGTTAGTTTGTCAGAAATATTCAAAGAAAAGGAGAAAATTGAAGTAAGAATAGGAGACTTCGACATTGACTGTGCTCTGGATGAGGGAACACCGATGAACATTATGACAGAAAGCACTTGGGAAACCCTAGGAAGGCCTTCTCTGGCCCCTTCACTAGGAACCATCAGATTGTCTAAAGGAAAAATGGTAACCCTATGTGGCTGAATTACCCAGATAGCTATGAGTACCCATGGAACTTCGATAGAGGAAGAATTAGAATTTATTAAATTTATTGAGGACCATGCCCCATTTCCATCTTTTTTAGGAAGGATATGGATTGAAAGAGACCAGATCCAGAGAACAGAAGAAAAGGATGCTCTAGAATAGAAGAAGAAAGAACTCATAGAATTTATGTCTAGACGGATCTCCCACTTGATGAATGAGCAAGAGGACAAACCTAAGCCATTGAACACCAGGGACTTGGGTATCAAAGTTATAAGAGAATTAGAGGAACCATAGAAGACTGAAATACCTAATCCATATGATGAAGGAGTATTGCCATTGGATTTGAAGAAAGAACCTAAGCAACGCGAAGTGACTATGTCAAGAGAAGATAAGAATCAGAATGGAAAAAGGATGACCGAGACGAAGTTTACTGGGAAAAAGGCTAGGAAGCTAAGTAAGAAGAGGGACAAAATCATAAAGTTACAGAAGACTCTAGAGGAAACTTCCCAGAAGGAAAAATCAGAGGAATCGAGCTTCGTTGACATATCAGAACAATGACCTATGGCACTTCGCCATGGAACAAAAATATATCCATTGGAAGCCAATATAACCATTTGAATTTCGACCCGAAAACACCTCTATGGATCACCAATAGACTGTTATACCACACCACATGGACAGAACATCAGTTAATGTAGCCTCTTATCCATTGCAATCCAACTGTTGCTAAGTTTCCCTACTTAGTTTGTTGCACCACGCATCGAAAATAATTTTGCTAAATGAGAATTTGAGCCCAAAACTTGAGATTACTTCACCCTGCGATCATTTCCTTGTTCCCATACTACTCATCGTAGTCTCTGAATTCATTTTCACACCAGAGCTAGTTGACCCAAGCTTGTATGTCAGACGAGATCAGCATTGTTGAGAAAGTAGTTGAAGAAGTTTTGATTGAATTAATGACTAAGAGAGTCATGTCAAAAAGAAGGATGTCTGCAGGTGTGCAAGCATCATCAACAGGAGGATTCCAAGCTTCTCCCTCCACTTCTCATGGAGTAAGACCTTCCAAAACCACGATTGATACAAGAACAAAGCACAGAGACGATATTGCAAACGCCAAGCTGATCCCATGCATTCTGCTGGTTTACATACTACCTTTGAGTGGAAATATTAACCGCGATAGTGTACCTAGAGACTTTGAGTACACCTTGATCACTGTGTATCTTTCGAAAGGGGTGTGCGCAGTACGTGTTGACCAGGATAAGCTTGTAGCACTGGAATTTAATGATTTTAATCTTAGAGATCGCAAAATCTACAACATGTTAGCTCCATATAAGTAATTAACCAAGACCAAAGGAATAAATCCTAAGATTGTCCCGTAGTCCTGGACCCAAAACCTCGCGCAGTCCACACTGCTCAATGTAATGAATATCCCTCACTTCAGCAGACACTAGGAAGTCAACGCATGCATCAAGTTGTTGCTGCCTTGCTACCATGGCATATACTTATGGTTGGACCACTGCATCACTGTGGATATGAATCTAATCAATCAGATCACATGAATTAGCATGCAAGTCCCTGACCCACAAGACTTTTACCTAGGGAAGACCTCAAACCGAGCACTAGCACAGTGGATAAGAGAAACTTATGGCGATGTAGAGAAGGGTACACAAGGCTACAAGATAGCCTCTATCCAGAGTGGCGCAGTGCACCTTGCTTGTCAGCTAATCACGGGAAGGTTAGTTCATAAGAAAAGACCAACACAGGTGACTGGCTTCATAGTTGACCTCGCAGGGAAGTGCGTCGAGGGACTATAGATGAATTGGGCACAATATCTTGTAAACTAGTTAGAGATGGATTGGAGAGGAGCGCAAGACCAAGGGTATGAGTTCCACTTTAGTTGGTTGCTCATACTCATTTTTTTCATCGCTTGGGAACTGTCATAGGGAGCCAATTTTTCGGAGATCGAACCTTTCGAACCACTAGCTATGAATTTCTATACGCCGTGGTACTCTAGCAACATGAACAAGTAGTGGCAGTCCAATGCTGTCTTCCACACCTATTTCAACCAACTGAAGAATGAAATTCAGTCTACAACACGAATCACCCCAAATGTACTTCATAGGTTTATACCTTTGATGAAATTTAGCGCAGACCACCACTTTACCTATATTACAGCACGCAGTGATGAGCATAAACAACAACTCCAATCCTACTACAAGTTGACAGAAGATGACTTGGAGGAGATTACCAAGGAATGGTCGACAGACCTCCTTGTTGCAACGGACCCCACAAACATGTCTGACAAGGAAATCCCTAAAGATATGCTGGATACACCTGGGCCAAGCAAGACTAAGAAGGATGACGAAGTTGAATATGTCCCTAGCACATCCATGAAGACTACTTCAATCTCACCTACGCAGGGAGGTGATGGTGATGAACTAGGCGACACAAAAGTTGAGCAAAACAGAGGCGAGGTTACTCCACCTAGAGAGGAGGAGGATCCCTCCATGAAAAGAAAGATTACACCACCAAAACCCTCCTCCCAAAAGAAAGCTAGGGCCACCTGGACCATGCTTAAAACTACCCTTATCCCAGATGACTTCGACTTCTTAATTGTTGTGATGAATGATGTTTCACTAGAGCTTGCAGAAAAGAAAGAAGAAAAGCAAGAGGATATATTCAACCGAATCAAGGGCGAACTCCAAGAAGTCTAGCAGGCACTCCAGTCTAGCCGAGAAATTTCTACAACATCCTTGATAAGTGGAACATCAGGAATAGGCGATGATCCCACTCAATTACACTAGATCGTTGATCAAGTCGAAGCTCACCTTCGACAAGATCAAGAAGACACAACACAAGCCACCCAGGCTTTGATGAAAGCACAACAAGAACTTCTAGAACAATAGAGTGAGGCAGAATAGAAAAATATTTCCCTGAAAGTGAAGTGGGACAAGGAAAAGGCATAGTTACAGTAGCATAAGGACCAGTTGCTAGCAAAGAAACTTGAAGTACAGGAAAGGGTTCACAAAGAACTTCGCTCTGTGACAGTCATATAAGTGAAGATGGAAGACCATCTCCCAGAGCAGGTGACCCAACTAGAAGAAGTAATCCAACAACTCCAACAGCGCATCATAGATCTGGAGATTTGCACCATGCCCAAGACCCCCGAAGAAATAAGAGATCTAAGAGAGGCCACTGCTCGAAGCGCAGTTGGTCGATTAAAAACCTTTTCCTTGGAATGCAAGAATTTGAGTGCTAGAAGCACCCACACTTATGAAACGCTCACAGAGAATCCAAAATTGTAGACATTGGAGCCACAACTCCAAGAAGAAAAGTAGCATGTAGACACGCTAGAGGCGCAGATAAAGACTTTGACCCAATTCAAAAGAATGAAGAGGTTTGTAGAACAATGCACATCCCAATAATAGGTAGATACGCTGCAAAGTAAAGTGATGGAAGTCTCCCAAAAACTTCATCCAATCCAAGAAAAGGCATGCCAAATCTTCACTGAACTTGAAATCTAGGGAGCTGAACTCGAACAGGTTGTCATCACTGCAGAACAACATCGGGAAGGACCGCTCAATGACACAGTGATCCAAAAATTCACTTTGCAAGAGGCTGTCGCACTGCAGCAGATCGAAGCAGCTTGAGCCAAGCTCTAGGCATTCGAGGCAAAATTGATCAGACTAGAGTGACTCGGGACAAGTCACAGGTGGTGTTGGGGGCCTGTTGGCCCTTGACAAAGTTTTGAAGAATATTTGGTCATATTTGACCATTTTTGGGACTTTGACATCTTGCCAAAGATGGAGCGCAATGCAAAGTGGAAATTAGGGAAACTAGACCTATTTTTGGGTCCCTTTAGGGTTTTGGGTTAATGTAATGACAAAGGGATGTTGGCCCGTGGGTTCACCCACATTTAGGCCCATTTTTGTAATCTATAAATAGATACTTAGGCAATGTAATAAGGATAGAGTAGTACATCTATGTGATGTATAGCTGATGTCTTAGTGCCAGGAATTTGATCTGTGTGATTGGATGTATATTGTAAATTCTCTGTGCATGATTGTAAGAAGCTCGCAAGTTGTTCTATGTTGAAGTGCAAGGAAGAAGGATCTAGCGAGATGCACAGATATTTTGTCCTGTGCGAAGAAAGGATTATTGAATCTTTGTGCTGTAACTACTCGACTGAGATAATAAAGAAGAAGATCTCGTAGACGTAGACCCCGGGTGGGGGTGAACCACAGTAACTTTGTGTATTGTGCTCTGTGGTTTGACCTAATGTGTTTATATCCTTCTTGGCTAAGTGATTGATGTGATTAAATAGATTTAGTTATGCTTTGTGCTTCTGAGATAGGAATGAATGTTAGATATGATATGTAAGATTCGTAGTGCTTGATCTGCGGAACTCGATCTATATTGTTGTGGCTAAGTGCTGAATTATCTTAGATCTAAGTACTCACTACGATACTCTGTGCTATGTGAGAAGTGATGTAAGGGTTTAATATTGATGGATAAACCATGCTAGATGATTACTAAGTGCTATAATCACAGATCTGTGTCCTAGCTAAGGTTGCATACATTTGAGTCCTGCAACCACCCCTGCCTCTACCTTGGGTGAGACTTCATCTGCTTCATAGGTGTTGTCGAAAGGGCTGGTATTTAGGGTTTTTTTGGTGCGCTCTTGAGCATTGAACCCTGGGTATGCCCCTGTACCAACAACATCATTCAACCTTCTAAATTTTTTTTGGATTTTTTATCCCAACCCCTTGAAAAGAGTTGTTTGGTTGTTGAGATTCCCATTTAATATTAGCTATTTCAGATGTCAAATCCTTCAAAGTTTTGGTCATTTCATCAGTCTTGGGATCAAATATTGTTGGGTTAGAGAAGGTAGGGGAATCCTCTCTCTGTTTCTTCTTATCTTTATCAGATTTGGTCTTTAACCTGTCTAATTCCAAGCTGTTGGATTCAACCTCAATGGTTACTTCTTGCATGGAAAACAAGGTGGTGGATCTTCTCTCCCTCAACAGAAGATATAATGTTTCATCAAATGTATTTTCATAAATGATCTTGGTAGAGGCTTCAGTTGGTTTGATCTCATCTTGGATTCTACCATACATCTTAATGAATCTCTTGGTAAACTATGAAATAGACTCACCATTCTTTCTGTTAAGTAACCCAAACTCAATGATGCAATACAAATAATCTCTTCTATCTCCCCATTTCTTTATGAAAGATTCATCTAATGCATCAATATCTACAATGAAGGCTGGAGGGAGGCCCCAGAACTAGTTCCATCTAGGCTCTATATAAAAAACCTCATCCACACATCTACATAGTCAATGTTAAAGTTGTCTACAAAGTTGTAGAAGGCTACCAGATGTTCCTTAGCTGTGACATCCCCTTCCTTAGTGAGTGGACGAGTAATTTGAGAGGATATTTGGAGATTCTTGGTGATCGAGACAGTTGTTCCAGGATCCACGAGTTTCAGGTTAGCTGTCGTATCCTCCTGCATAGGACTTAGGGGTTTGTTTTTTGGGTAGGGATGTATGGGGGGCGTACAGGGGGTTTTAGTGAGTGTGGGCCCACTAGTGCATGGGCGATCAAGGGATTCATGTGCATGAGTGCGCGACTATATTTTGGAGTGCGCTCCTATATGAGTCACAGCTGTGCATGCATGCACGGTTGTGTTCCTGATAGTTGCGCATGCGTGCGCAACTGTGTGACCAACAGTCGCGCCTGAAGGTGCGACTTCTTATGTGATAGGGGCGCATGTGTTCGCCCCTGTGTCACTGACAGGCATGCATGAGTGCACGACTATGGTATAAACAGGCGCACATATGTGCGTGCCTATGCGGAAAAACAGTCGTGTCTTGGAGGCAAAGATGAAAAGTGTAAAAACTTGATTTGATATTATTTTATTTTATTTTTTGGGGGGGGAGATTTTGCATATGTTTTTATGGTTGATGTGTGCTGATCGAGTACATTATATGTGGGCCCACTAGTGCATGGGCGATCAAGGGATTTTCGCGCATGAGTGTGCAACTGTATTTTGGAGTGCGTGTTTGTATGAGTCATAGCTGCGCATGCGTGAGCAGTTGTGTTCCTGATAGTTGTGCATGCGTGCGTAACTGTGTGACCAACAATCGCGCCTGAAGGCGTGACTTCTTATGTCATAGGGGCGCATGTGTTCACCCCTGTGTCACTGACAGGCGTGCATGAGTGCGTGACTATGGTATAAACAGGTGCACATATGTGCATGCCTATGCGAAAAAATAGTCGTGCCTTGGAGGCAAAGATGAAAAGTGTAAAAACTTGATTTGATATTATTTTTTTTTATATTTTTGGGGGGGGAGATTTTGCAGATGTTTTTATGGTTGATGTGTGCTGATCGAGTACGGTATATGTGGATAAAGGTGACAATTTTGGATGATGCCAGTTCACTAGAGGGAGAGGTATTGGTCACGCCTGAGGGAGGCAGTGATCAATGAGGAGCTGGCGGTCCGTGATACTTTGGAAGCTTGTGGGATGCTAAAGTTCTTTGAGTGACCCCTGATACAGGCCCATGAGTTTTTACTGCAGTTCCTCATTAGGATGTGGGATCCGGATTGACATTGCTTCATTGTGTGGGGTGAGGATATGGCCTTCACTGCGCTGGAGTATATATACTTTCTGACTGGGCTCCCTTTTCCTGGAAATCCGTTACCGACGGAGCCTGTGCTACCGAGGGATGGGCAGTTGGTTACCCTAGCCGGGAGGTAATGTCTAGGGGAGAACTTCATGTCGGGTTCTGTGGTTAGTATTGGGGATATGGATGCCCTTACACATCGTTGCATGGCAACGATGATAGTGAGAGTATATGGGTCTCTTGTGACTCAGCAGATCAGTGAGGGTCAACTGAGGGTGATGTAGAGGGCATTGGCAGGTGAGCATTTTGCATGGTGCTTGATGCTACATGCCAAGATGGTAGGGCATCTTGATAGGTGTCATGTTGTAGACTAAGGGGAGTTCACCTTTGGGTCTATATTGGTGGTGTGGTTCTTAGAGAGGGTTCCTATGCTACACCCTAGAGTGATTTTAGGTGCGCCTGGGATGCGAGAGCCATGACTGAGGTGGTGGGGGGCGATCTTGGTTCGCCACAGTGGTGGGGAGGGGGGCACTATTTTACACCCGAGATTGCACGTCTTTGGCGTCATATGCCACAAATTATTCTCCAGTACCCTTATAGTGAGATATACTTCTGGTAGGATCCAGAGATGGTGCTTCCACCTAGTGAGGTGTTCGATCAGAGAGGTATGTGGATGTATTTTCTTTGATGATTTTGAGAGTTATATAGTATAGCATATATAGTTTTATGTATGGATGGATGTTGATGCTATTATTTATGTGTTGTGTGTGTAGATGTGGGACCACGCAGTTGGGAGGTTGAGCTAGTTAGAGTGCCAGTGGGACCACCATGGGGAGAGCCATAGGCCAGGGAGAGATGACGGGGGGATGAGGGTGTTGCGAGATCGACTGAGGAGGGGAGAGTAGGCCAAAGAAATCATTTTGATGATCTGGGGGAAAGGCCTTCACATGCTTCTCTGGTGGAGGCCGAGGGAGAGTTTGAGGACATTCATTGTCACCTGGAGGTGGTGCTACAGGGAGTGCCCAAGGGAATGTCATCACGGATTCAAGACGAGGGAGTCCTGGAGTAGTGCATGGGTGTCCCATTAGTGTGGTGGATCGTGGTACAGAGAGAAGTAGTAGTAGGTACTAGGATGAATGGGTGGTTTCCTCTGGGTCTGGAGGGACCAATAGCTGGTGGGGGACCTCCACTCGAGAGAGGACCAGGTGGTGGTGCACTAGAAGCACCATGAGTGTCTCTGTATGTATCTTTGTATTTTTGGTATTTATATAGGCTTGCAAGCCTACTTGATGTGGTGACACCAGTTTTGTATCTATAGGAGCGAGGTGGTTCATCGACCTACGGATGTACTATATTTTTTGTAAACATTTTGATGGAACATTTGACTGATATATATATATATATGTGTGTGTGTGTGTGTGTGTGTGTTAAGCCCTAATATTGGCTCATTACCACTTAATTGGGGCATATTATATTAGTAATATTATTTTATTTATGTCAGCTTTAGGCCATTAGTTGTGATTTAGATTAGTAATGTTATTTTATTTATGTCGGCTTTAGGCCATTAAAACCTCCTAGTCTCCTATATATACCAAGGAGACATTTTCATTTTGAAT
>ML805687.1:176524-223897 GCA_009831015.1 Picea engelmannii
TCATCTTGTACTTGAACATTTAAGTGGGGTAAAAGGAGGTTGCCCCCTCGAAGAGGCTTATTATCTGAAATTATCTCTTTTTCAAGGCGTTGAGTACCTTTCCTGAAGTTTTTCTATGCTATATTGAGGTTTGGTTCTTAACAGTGTGTGTGTGTGTGGATATACAGTTTGTGATGTTCACATGTGTTTTATGGTTTTGTTGATGATGTCTAATTTAGATGTTGTGACAAATTATTGATGTTTTATGTATGTGTACTGGTAGCTTGATGTGATAAGTGCCAATCTAACACTAGGTTAGCCATGTTATCTTCTATTTGACTAAATTCTTTGGGAATATGTCTAAATATAATGGAATCAAAATGTCGAGATAAGAGTCTAACTTGAAGGTATTTGTGAAAGCGACAAGGATTGTGGACACAGTACAGATTGTTGAGTTGGAGGACAACCAGTTGGGAATCTAGTGAGACGCTAAGGTGAAGAATGTTCTAATCACTAGCCTTGGTGAGGAGACCAATGATGGTGGTGTATTCGGTTTGGTTGTTGGTTGTTGAGCCCAGACATATGCCTCTAGAGTGGAGTAGTTCGTGTGAGGGGGAATAGAGAGCCCAAGTAGCTGAAGCGAGATTCTGTGTCCAACGACTGGCTCCATTGGCGTAATCGATGTGGTAGGACGATGGAGGAGGCATATTTCAATAACAAAAATGGTAAATTAGACACCAGGTGTGACAAAGATTAAAAACTCTAAGAAGAGCATACGAAAGGAAAAATCCTAGTGTAGAATGGCTACGTTCAGGCATAAAATTTCTTTAAGTACAACCCGTTGACGGGCTCTTTGAGAGGGTGGCCTTCGAGGGAGGCCAAAATGTATGTGCCTTTAGTGGAGCAGTGTTGGATGATGTAAGGTCCATGCCATAATGACTCGAACTTTCCATGGCCAAGGGTATCGTGGGCGATATCGTAAGTAAGGACGAGGTCACCTTCATTGAATGAGTGAAGGTTGACATGGTGATCAAAGGTGGCCTTTGACCATTTTTTAGCTGCCTTGTTGTTCTGTAATGAAGATCGACGATCTTCATCTAGTGACTCTAATTTTAGCAATCACTACTCCATTGGAGCAGTGTCGGGTAATTCTCAATAGAGGTGCATAAGGTAGGAATTTCGCATTCAATGGGGAGAGTAGCTTCGACGCCATGGACTAGATGAAATGGTGTGAAACTAGTGGCAGTTTTAGCTGTTGTGCGATAAGCCCACAATGCGGGAAACAACATATGATGCCAATTGGTTTTATGTTTGTTAACTGTGCATTGAAACATGGTTTTGAGGACCTTGTTGACTGCCTCTACCTGTCCGTTGGACTGAGGATAATATGGGGAGGTGAACTCGTGGGAGAAACCTAACCTGGATGAGAGTTCGACGAAAATCTCATTCTCAAAGTGTTTCCAGTGATTAGAGACTAATTAGAGTAGTACTCCAAAGTGGGAGATGACGTGGTTAAAGAAAAAATGCACTACAATGTCAACGGTGTTGTTGATGGTGGGCATGGCTTCGACCCACTTGGTGAAGTAATCTACTGCAATGATGATGTATTTGTGTCCATTGTTTGATGGAGGGTTGCAAGTCATGAACTTGATGCCCCATTTTCAAAATGGGCCTGCGTTAATGACCAAGTGAAGAAGAGAAGATGGGGCGCATGATTTTTTGGTGTATAATTGACACTTGTCACATCATTTCACCTCATGCATCCAGTCGTGAAACAATGTGGGCCAAAAATAGCATGCCTGAATGATTTTCTGGGTGGTGGATTTCCCATAGAGGTGACCCCCGCATGTGTCGCTGTAGAAGTCATTCAAAACTCAATCAACCTCATTGATAGTTAGACATCGACGAAGTATGGTGTCAACCCCTCGGTGATATAGGATATCACCGATAAGAAGGTAACGAGGGTCTTGATGGTGTATATGTCGACGATCATCTCAAGAGAGGTGGTTACCGAACTTTTGTGTTCAAAGGTAGATGAGGAGATCCCCGTACCAAGGATCATCCAAGGAGATGTAAAAGAGATGTTCGTCGGGGAAGTTAGTATTGACAAGGGTATTGTTAGTATCAGAACAAAAAGCATAATGAGTTCGGCTAGGAAGAGAGATTTCTTTCTCTTGGGTGTGGAAAATTAGAGGTTGTACTCTTGAAGGATGACTATCCATCAGGAAAATTTTCCATTAATTTTCCCATGACTGAGCAAGTATTGCATGGGGTTAGAATCGGCTACGACTTTGGTAGTTCGAAGCAGGATGCACAATTTCTGGATTGCAAGGACAATTGCAAGGGCAAGTTTATCTTCATGATTGTATTTCAAGGGTGGTCCTGAAAGGTTTTTACTAACATAATAAATGACATGCTCCTGGTTGGTATCCCCTAATTGGACAAAGAATTCTTCTACCGAGACGGCTGAGGCCGATAAGTAGAGGATATAGTCGCAGTTATAGTCAGGTGGAATAATTAATGGGGCATTGGAGAGGGCTTCTTTGAGATCATCAAAAGTGGTTTCGGCATGTTCATCCCATTGGAATGGGATATCGTGACGTAAGAGGCAAAGGAAACCATGTGCCTGGGTGGCGTAATCAGGGAAAAAGCAACGTAAAAAGTTAGCTTTGCCTTGGAGGCTCTGCAATTGGCGTAAATTCCGTGGTGGGGGAATTTCTATGATGGCTTGGACCTTGAGGGGGTTGACTGTGATGCCATTTTGGGAGACGATGAACCCAAGAAGGCATCCAACAGTGATGCACAATACGCACTTGAGGGGGTTCAAGTGGATATTGTACTGACGACACCTATGAAATACAATGCGTAAGTCTGTCAGGTGTTGAGGGCATTTTTTGGATCGAGCGGTGATATCATCCAAGTAGGAGAGAATGATTTGAGCCAGATCATGAAAAATGTATGCAATGGTGCATTGGAAAGTGGCTCCTGTGTTCTTGAGGCCGAAAGGCATGACACGATAAGAAAAAGTCCCCTAGGGAGTAGTGAATGTGGTTTTGTATTGATCGGTTGGGTGAATTTGAATTTGGTTGTAGCTAGAGAAACAATCCATGAAGGATAGAGCCTCGTGACCGACACAATCATCGATAATTTGGTCAATAAAGGGCGTTGGAAATTTTTCTTTGGGACAGGCATGGTTGAGATCATGGAAGTCCGTACAGACACAGATAGTTCCCTATTTTTTGTTGATAGGGATGGGGTTAGAGACCCATGACGTATATGCGATGGGGTAGATGAACCCTGCAATGCATAATTTGTCAATTTTGGCCTTTATGGCCTCTTCTTTGGATGGGTGTAGCGAACGCTGTTTTTGATGGATAGGTGTGATATCAGACCAGGTGTCTATACGATGTTCGACAATAGAGGGGTCAAGGCCAGGCATTTTTGTGTATGACCAGGAAAAAATGTCTCGGTATTCCTGGAAGAGAGATTTGTAGGTGGTGATTTATTTAGGAGAGAATGCGGTGCCATTGGTGATTTCCTCTACGACGCCAGGTTTGATGGAAATATCGATTTTGATGGTGGGGGAAATATTGGCCATGTTGCCTTCTTCAAAAGTGTTGGGGGCAGGGATAGGGTTATTGAACCAATATATAGGCCCCTTTGGGAGAAAATCCTTTGTTTCGACTGTGTAGATGGGATTTTGGTTAGGAGGCCCGATGGATTTCTGTGAAGGAAAAATCGCTCTGTGTTGGAGCACGTCCCATGGGAAATCAGGTTTAGTTAACTCCTTAAGAATGTCTTCGTCACAGTGAAACTGTTGAGAATATAGGGGATAGAAAGGAGTGACTTTGGTGACTGTCATCATGGGGTTGTTGTCTGGTGGTGATCATGTAGAGGAGGTATCATAAGGAGTTTGTGATGGTTCGCTTGACATAAACCAAATATTGAGATATTGTGGGTTGAAAATGGTAGTCGGGCATAGAATTTCTGTGGGGAAATGAAATGGAGAATTGGGGGGATTTGGGGGTAGTAGGGAGTAGGAAGTGCCTCAGGTTCTGGTGAAAATATATGAACCATATCAAGTGATGGGGTAAGGGTACTCACTGGTTTTTCTAGAGGAGGGGGTGTATGATTTTGAATAAGGGACAGTTGGTGATGCTTGTATTCAATGATCATAGGACATTGATATGTGAAATGATCAAGTGATTCACCTAGAGAGAAAGGACATCTCATACATTCATTGACTGAGGTCCTGACATAATCAATTTTGGTGACATGTGTTGGGGTGGGTTCTTGTTGAAAGCTCTAGCATACGGCTGTTAGCATCTGCTGGAACTAAGGTAATGCTGGACAATGGTGTGCGTAATGGCCATATTCTGAATAGATGGTGCATGTGAATTTGGTTTGGAGTCCTTTGCTACTTATGTTCTGGGAGATAGCGGCAGTACTGAAGGAAGTGACGAGCGGTGGTGGTGCTCGAAGGAAATGAATGAGATTACGTAACTCAGGGAGAGATGGGCACTTATTGTTGGGGTGTCTATCTTTCTCTCATAGCGCACAAGGAGGTTGGACATGTGGGGCAAGTGGACTAGTGGGCTCCTTCATTTTTCATCTGCCCCAGCTGTAGCAGGGGTGATAAGGAGTGGGGGTGTGGGTAAGTATGGGAATTTTCATCATGATTCATTCTATTTGGTGAGGGAGGGATGGTTGGGGGACCATCTCAGGTGGATGTAGATACCATACTAGGATTTCTAACACCATGTTAGGAAGGGTGAGCGCTGCAGCTACCTGGAAAGCTTGTACACCTAGTCGGGGGTAAAAGAAAGGGATTTGGGTAATGGCTTGGGGAACTGTTTCCCAAACCAGGATATTCCCCTGGGGGAGGGGAAGATTAGGAATGGGTAGAGCTAAACAAGTTCCAGGAGATTCCTGAGGGAGGTATTCTACGACTAGTAGGACGTCAGGGGAAAAAGAGGCCTTGGTGGGAGGGAGAATATCTTCAGTTGTCATTCCTTTGGTGGAAATGACACATACTTGTGCTTAGGGATGGATGAGTGGTGGTGCTTTGTGGTATGTCCCTAGCAAGGATGGGTCCTTAAAAATTATGGGTCCCATCTCAATGAGTGGATAGGCGTCTGGATTAGTGTGGACAAACGGGAGGATATTTTCAATGTTGGATGAAGGGTTAGGCTAATAATGTGATACCTGATCAATGGTAATGATATTTCCATTATGGTGAAACATCATGGTTTGGAACACGAAAGAGGTGACTAACTTCATGGAATACATGTATCTATGACCAAACAAAATATTATAGTCGAGTGGGGCATCGATAACCTCCATGTCTATAAGGATGGTTTTTCCCCCAAGTTCGATGGGGACATTTTGGAAGAGCCCCTCGGGAGATGAGGGTCGTCCATCGTAAGCCCTCAGAGTAATAGCGGATGGTATTAGCTCTTGATAGCCAAGTTTCTTCCAAACGATTTTAGACATGATGCATGTGGATGCACCTTCATCAATGATGCAGTGGTGAACAATGATGTTCCAGATTTTAACCAATATTTAAAAAGTGACAAGAGCTGGGAGACGGGGTTCTCCACTGTCGAGATCAAATGTGATGAGTCGAGTATCAGCAGGGTCGACTGCCCCCAGAGTGGAAAATAATGACTTTCGTTGAGTAGGACAGGTTTGAAGAACTTCTAAGACTGACATGGCAGGGGGGGAATGGGCCAAGCTGTCTACCAGACTATAATTGTGGGTTGCCATAGCTTGAGGGTTATGCACATTCCTTTGTAATGGGATGCGAGGGATGCAAAGAGGTGTCTCAGTATTAGGGCGCAAAATCATCAAAGGTGGGATAGTCCTTAATGGGGTGGCCTCCCGGTAGTAGGAGTCGGGTTAGAGGGTGCGTTGTATTGATGACTTTGTGTTTGTAGAAGGACCTCTTCCTCACTAGTGAGGAGGATAGTTCGATCTGTTGAAGTTTCTGGGTTGTGATATGGTCCTACCTATGGTGGGGTAGGGTTCATATCTTGTTGGGTGTTCATCACCCCTTGATGTGGTATGGGTTTTTGCAACATGACCGAGGGTAGGTGCTGCACATATTGTTGTGGGGCCTACTGGGGGGTAGGTGGGGCTGGCGGATGTGGTCCATTACCATATTTTTTCATTCGTTTGAAGTCTGGGATTTGGGGGAAATGGCGAGTATAATGGCCATACTCACCGCAAAGGGCATAAGTGAATTTTGTCTGAATATTTTTGTTGTTCTTTCCTCGACGTTTGTTGTTATTGCCCCCTTGAGGGTTCTGGTTCCCCTAGTTCTGGTTTCCCTCTGCAAGTTGGTTCTGTTGGGGTTGGTTATGGTTTCCTCATGGTCTGAGATTATTATTGTTTTGGTTTTTCCATTTATTTATGGCATTGTTCGACTGATGGGATGGGTTATTCGTATTCAGTTATTCAAAATTTTGGTATTGCTGAATGGGAGATGGTTCAACAAAGTTAACCCCAGCATGTGTTTGTCCTTGTGGTGAAGGAATAGGCTGGGGGGGATCAGGAAATGGAAAGTACATATTATGCTATGGTAAGGATGCATAGGAAGGCATGGTGGTTTCACTAGTGCGTAGACTATAAGAAGAGGTGGAGGGGGTACTAGAATTAGGTTGAGCTATAGGGCGTGTTGTGGGTGTTGGTCATGGTCCGTTGGTGGGAAAAGGAAAGGTCAGGGGGTATGGTTGTGGATAAGAGGGGGGATTATAATAAGGGGGTCTGCCATATGCAGGTGGATATTGAGGGGTTTCATACATTGGTGGTTGTTGGGGATGTGAATTGTGGTGTGTAGTGGTACCAATCAATCCATCCGCTGAGTGAGACATCCAAGGTTTGTCCTGGCTGAATGTCATGAGTCTCAGGGCGTTAGGTAGTACTGTATACAAGTACCCGGACTATGAGTAAATGGGTTCAAACTGTTGGGGCTTGATAATGGCTTCTTCTTCAAACTGGGGAAAGGTGGCAACCACATCTTGGCAAGGAGGGAAACAAGTGATTTGAGGAACCAATTGAGACATTCTTGTGGAGTAGCTTCAACTTTGTAGAGACTATGTCGCTGATGTCATTCATGAATGTGGTCAGTGATGTGCATGGCGGAGGTTTGTTTAAATTCTGAGAGTATTTTGAGGCCATTTTCATGACGAATTGGTAGTTGAAAGAAGGTCAAGAATGCTTTGGCCAAGGATTCAAAGGTCACGTGGGACCCAGATTTTTCTTCTACATACCACTTAGTTGATGGGCCAGTGAGTGTATGTTGAAATAACCTTAATTGTATGGAGTCATCTGTGATGTTGTTTGAAGAGAACCATAAGTGAAACGTCATGATATGGTTGGCAGGATCATCTCTCGGTTTTCCTTCAAACTTGGGGATGTATGAAGGTAGTTTGGTAGGCATTGTTGGCCATGTGGGGTTGTGCAATATAGAATCATTGGTGAGTTTAGTCAGATATAGTATGTTGAGGGAATCCAAGTATGTAATTTGAGGTGGTGGCAGAGGATTAGTTCCATCCATAGTGTGAGTGTTTTCCATACCTGACCCTTGAGGGGGACTAGGTGGGTTTGTACTTCCCCCTTGAGAAGAAGTTGACCCCCTACTTCTGTGGAAAGGAGAGTGTGGGGGTGTTTGACCTTGGGAAGTGGACCCAAGTAGAGTGGAACCAAGAAAATATGAACCCAAGACAGTAGCAGTCACAAGGGTGTGGGGAAGTATGGCTGATGAGTTGGCAAGACTAGGAACTCCCCCTAGAATGGGAGGGAGATTTAGCAAGCTTCTGGAATGACAGGGGTTCTGTGGGTCCCCTATGATCTCTGACTAGAAAGGTGGATGTGTGAAAATGGTGATGAGATCAATTAATGAACAAGATACTTTGTATAACTTGGACCTTCACAATATATCTCACAATCATATGTAATCACAAGAACATCATACATAAATCAATTGATAAAGAAGCATACATGTGGGTAGGTGGATTTTGTCTGTGTTGGAGAACAAAGAAAAATAATTCTTGTTTCCTAAAATACGTAATGTCCTTCCTCTCAAATAACACTGGACCTTCCAATAGCACTCAACAGTGGGGTCTGAAGCCACCCGAAGAGATACTAGTGAAGGGTAAAATAATCAGTTATAATGAGGGGTAGAGGGTGCATATCTCGAAAGAACTGGCGATATTTCCTAATAGCCACACAAAATATGATCAAGGTGCAATTGCATCCCATAGTTGCCACCTGGGTATATTCCCTAAAACTTGGTCACTAGGTACCTCGGTCAAAGTTTGACATTTAGATTTTCAGCCTAAGAAATGGGTCATGGGATGGATCCCGTCCAAGAGGTGGGTGCCTCAAGCGGGGACGCACAGAACAACTGGACCTCAACCTTCAACCCTTCACAGGTATTTCCTTGCCTTATTGTGTAGGAACACTTGACTTGGAGGATTTAAAGTTCCCTATTTGACAACCTCTATTGTTTAAAGATGTGAGAACCAGATAACGAGGATTTATTTGGATGCATATCCCCAAAATCCTACCTAGACTAAAACGTTTCTTTTGGCACCTCCTGTGGAGGAAAGCTTAGTGAGTTTTTTATAAAAAATTTATGTGTGGTTGTTTGAGAGATTGGGGGTGTGAACCAATATCATTGAAATTAAGTGGGAGTGGAGAGTTTCGTCAAGAAAATGGTGGGGTGTTTCAGAATCCCTTTGGAGGAAAATTACTTTAACCTCCACATTTTGAGATGAAACTGAGTGAGTAGTGAATTTGTGTGTGAATCAAGTGAAAGTGTGCCAATATTTTTCATAATTTAGGTGTCACCTTGCTACATGTGGACTTGGCTTAGCCCTTACAAGTCTTGATTACCTAATTAACTAAATGTCATTGGTACAACCTTGCGAAATTTTAAAGTCCCTAGGAAATTAGCATGTGGACATGTGGGTCCTTACTATTCCTTTAACTCCATAATGTGATTTAATCTAAGAAAGCTTTGAAACTATCCTAGATTGTGGACATGTGGGCATGTATGGGCCCATTACAAAACCTTAAAACTTCCCTAGTGATTTAATATAAGAAAGTAAATTTCAACACTATCCTATCTTTGTAGCATGTGGGCATGTATGGGCTCGTTACAATCTTTAAGATGTGTTTTGATAAAATAAACTAATAGGAGTCCCGAGGGGGCTGTTGTCCTCTCCTAAAGATTTTGTCTTTTTTAAGGCGATGAAATTTTCCTTCAACCTCTTTCTGATTCTCAAGATCGCTTTGGGGCCCAAGAGAGGATCATACTCAACGATTGATATCTAATTTCTGGTCCCAATGCAAATTTTATATGTGATGTAGAATGATTGCAACTTAAATTTAGTCAAAGAAAGCCATCCATGTGGCAAAACGACAAAAAAGAGGAAAAGTTATGATTTTAACCCCTATGTGCCTATGTGTTTGACTAATCCCTTTATATGGAGAGGGCATGTAAGTGTGGTGCAAATTACAACATGCATGAAATCAATTTTAAGAAGGCTATGGGCCCTCCACAGATCACAAAAAACCTTACAATATGTATTTTTTTTAGCAAATGCACGGGTCTTAGAGTAGACAGAGGTGTTGTGAGCACCAATGCATGAACTGAAAACACCTTATGGGTTCAAGTGCACAGAGGGCACTGAGAAATACTATGGGTTTGGTTCATGTGCGCATGATGCACGACTGTGGGCCACTAAACCTATGCACGTCTGTCACACGGCCATGAAGAAAATTCTAGATGAAATTCTCTCAACTCAGCTTTGAATTTGGCTTTCTACAGGTTGGCTTGGGCTAGTTATGGTTCTTGCAAGTTAAATAAACAAAAGGAAGAGCTAAAATTACCCAAATGGGGGAGGAAACTGATACCTTTCCCCAGCAGAGTCGCCCATCTGTTGCACCTCTTTTGTACCCTAAATGGAAAAAATAGAGATGCTTACAAGCCCAGTTGGGTAGCTAGGCAAGACAATAGTAAAGGAAAGGTTTAGAAAGATAAAGCATAAAATATAAACAAAGAATTAAACTAAGAATGATAAAAACAATTAAACTATAGTGCATAAGAACATAAGAACAAGGAACAAACAAGACTCATGCCACCAATGGAAAGGATTGTATTAGTGGAAAGAAAACACCGAAGAGAAAGGGAGACTTTGGATCCCTTCTTCCTCCATGGGAGGGCTCTTGGACCCCCAAATATTGAGCTCTTCTTACAAATGAGGAACTAGGATGAAATGATGAAGAGAATCCAAAGAACATTCATTCTAGAGGTGATATGAATGGCTAAGTGAAATTGTGCTAGCATACTCTTGATGAGGAAAGAGGATCCTCCAAGAGAATATTAGCAACATAACAATACAAATGAATTCCTTGAAAATGTAGTGCACCCATGGCCTCATTTTTATAGCATAGCTTTGAGGTATTATTCAACTAGCCTTTAGTGTGAACAAGGGGCCATTTAGGGCATCCTTAGGTCTTTGACTAGCCACCTAGCCAGATTTAGCCGAGATTTGGATGTCAAATCAATGTGGAATATGAACCAAAAGTGGGTGGGAGGCCGACCAATATCATAAATGCATTGTTTTGAGGTGTGCATGGATTTCAACGTCCACAGTCGTGCCTCGACCACATGTGTGATTTTGTGGCATTTTCGACTGGGGAACATGCGTGCACTTCCTGTATAGTCATAGTGCTTGCTGATTTTGTAACTGGTTATATAGTTTTGGACCTTATGCAAATGCATTTTTGGTCCATGGGTGAACTAATATGTGTCTTGAAGATGCTGGATTCCTGTAACCATTTTTGGGTGAAATTATGGTGATAACAGTTGGGTTGGAAAAATGATATAGATGAGGGTTCTCCTTGGCTGGTGGCACACAAATGACAAAAAAGTGAAATAATAGAGGTAAAAACAAAGGGAAACAACAAACCGTTCAATGAATAATATGTTGCAAGAAGTTTAATACTTACAATATCATTTCAAGACATTAAAAATGTATCAAAAACACAATTACTCCCATAGGTTTGAACAAAAACAAATATTCACCAAAGCATTAGCTATTTTACAGGTTTCACATTAGTAAAGATAAGTTATACAATAGTTGAAGGAACTGAAATGTACTTCACACAGGTCAAAAACTGCATTAAATATAAGATAAAAAAAAATGAAGATTTGGACAAATTTTTTTTCATCAAGAGTATATTCACAAGGTAGAGAGGTTTAATCCATGCATAGAACAAGTTCAACCATTTGACGTATTGATCTTCTTTCCCCCAAAAACGGAACCATCAAAACATACAAAAATTGCATATTTATCAGAGTTGCAAAGGCTCTCATCCATCTGGGACCGAGGCTTAACTCTACACTACCAGTTGTAAAAAAACTTATTAACTTAGCTAAATATTGTTGGAGTATGGTAATTTATACTTCAAACTCAACTTAACAAAAATGAGTGTTTCTTATCACACATAAAATACCAACTATTAACTTAATCGAAACAGTCTTGAACTTTGAACAACTAAAAAATGCTACTAGTGATAAACTACACTGATGCATATGCTGGAGTGAACTGAGATTTGATAGAAAATGATTGGGAGTGACATAACTGAGTTTTGTATCAAGCACTGGAATCCATATGCATTGTTGGAAGCCACTAGGAGATGACTGGATGTGTTGGCAACGTTTTTCTTCATATTATCTTCTTGAGGAAGAGGTGGGCCTTTTGGTTCTTTTTCTAGAGTCCTCGATATTCCTTCTGCAGTATGGCTTATATTTTCTCCAATTCCTGATTATGGTGTTGCAAAATATGGATTCTGAAACTTATGTCCTGTACCTTTTGACTATCACTAAACTGCTCTGTCTTGACCATAACCAACCCTTCTTCTTGTTTTTCTCTGTGATGTACTGGTTGTGGTATGCTATTGTTTTGCTTCTCCTCGTTATTTTCCTTTGATGATTTGGCTTAACGTCCCATTTTTTTTCCATGTGCTTCTCTCGAGTTGGACCCTAGATGTGATATAAGCACGTGATTGTGGAAGTTTTCAAGGGTGGTTTGGATCCACACCACTCCGACTTCCGAAATCAACCATCAATCACCACATAATTCACAAGATATAACATGGTTTCAATTATGGAACCACTCTAGAATATTAACATTTGGGCACCTTTTATTTCCGCAATGAATGTGAGACATCAATCAATTTTTCAATATTCGATATGGGTGACCCTCCTACTTTAGCGCCCCTGCTAAAGTTTTATCTGTCTGTCGATTTTAGAATTATTCTACCCATATTTAGAGATGGTGCCAATTTTTACGTTCGAGAGATTTTGAATGCAAAGCATGAATATTTCCTAGAGGACGATCTCTCGAAGTGACGTCCCACTATGTCATCACAATTATTTATGTGTCATAATAGGAGAGTTACACGTGTCACCTAGAAATAGGACGAATGACGCAACCAAAGGGCCATAAATGAGTTCCACATCTCCTAACAGATGAATTCCATGTGCCGTCAATAGATTAATTCCACGTGTCTCAATAGATGAATTCCACATGTCTTAGGCTCTTCGACATTCTGGAGCTTCGGTACTTCGACATTTTGGAGCTCCGAAGCTCTGGGGAACTACATTTGATCTGGATCAAAATCTCCTAGAGTGATAATATCCTAGAGTCATTAACCAATAATTATGCTAATTAAAATGTGATTAATATATCCTTAAACATTTCGGGACTTCAGGACTCTGTCTCTTCAAGGTTCAAGAGCTTTTGAATGAAGAGTTTGAGAATTCCCCGAAGTGACAATATTCTTGATTTGACGATGTGTTGGCATAGGGGTAGACCTAGGGTTCAACTCTAACAGCACACCAACAACTTCTGGCCCTTTTGAAAACACCTGCAAAGAAAATGCAGTCTCACCCGAAGTAGCAATAGGGGGTTGCAGGACACATGTGTCAACAACTAGAGGAAATGTAGTGGATCCAAAAGAACAACACACAGAGATCTAGTTATTATTTATCAAGATTAAACCTACTTCGCACAGTCATATTCCAGATCTAACATAATAATACCACAACAAAATATCAGAAGAAAATAACACAACATCAACCATAGAGACACAAAATATACGTGGTTCACCCTCTCCCTAGGGATACGTCCACAGAACTATGTTTCTTGATATTATATGAAAACATATAGTTCTATCTATTCTCTTATATTGCATATCTCTCTCTCTTCTCTCTTTCCTTCTCTCCTTCTCTCCCCACCCTGTGCACCCAGCTATAGGGTCGATCTTCGCACCTAGCTGAATATCTTACAATACTAGAGTGCTCTCACACATAATACTTCCCTCGCTTACAACAATACTGACTCTCAACCAACAATAGAAATAATAACAACAACCAACACCGAACCCACAACAACCCATCCCAGGTCCTCTAGACCTTTATTTATACATTACAATAGCTCTCGAACAATCTTAGGTCGAAACCTAGGTGTCAAAACCCTAAATACAAAAACCTTAGGTCCACTTTGACCCATGTTTTTCAAGCTTCACCAGCCTGTCATTCTATCTTTCCCATGAGGTTCTCCAAATAATCCATTGGTGGCTTTTCCCACTTGCTGAGTTGTCTAGGATCTGTCTTCCTTGCTGATATGTTCTCCTCGATTTTCTCGTCCAATGACTTGTTTTCCCTTACTTTTCTCCTTCTTTTCTTCATCTTTGACCACTTCGACCCAATCACAGTCAATGTTCCTTCTGCGTAGTTCACACTTCATCTTTTCTTTTCCATTTTATTCTCTTTATTTCTTAATCCATAAACAAGGGCCAATAGGCCCCCAACACTCACCTGTGACTCGTCCCGAGGCACTGTAGGTCTGAACCTTTTGGTTCACTTCGACTTCAGACTGCGCAGAGAAGCCAATGCTTTTTTCTCTGTCCCTCCCGACTGTGTGAAGATTGTCTTTTTTGTGTCTAGTACCTAGTTTCAACTGCACCTGGTACCTAGACCCTTCTCCCTCTGCTTCTACTAAGAGTTGTGAGGAACTAGTTGTCATAGTACAATTTCAACCGTCTCTCATTCACCAATCATTCCTTCCATTCTCCATTCAAAGTCTTCAACTTCACAACACCTCCTTTTGTAACATAGGCCACCTCATATGGCCCTAACCAATGTGTCATAAACTTCCCTGGATGCTTCATGAACTTGTTGTCATATACTAATACCCGATCTCCTTGTTTAAAGGCTTTGTTCTTGATGTGTTTGTCATGGTAAGCCTTCGCTCATTCCTTCTATACCTTCTAATGGAATCCTACAATAAATTGGTCTTCCTCTAGTTCTACCAACTATGCAAGCATGTTTTTCATAGCGTTGGTCTCATCCATATCTGTAAATGCTGCAATTATTAAGATAGGAAATAAATATTACATAGGTACTACTGTTTCTAAACAATAAACCAATTTGAAGGGGGTCTACATTGTCATCTTCTTGGAAGTGATTCTATAGGCCCATAACACTGCCGGTACTCTCAAATCCCAATAATCTTTGTTCACACTGCAAATCTTTGTTAGCGTTGTCTCCAAGATCTTATTGAAAGCTTCAATTGTACCATTCAACTGCAGATGGTATGGGGTGCTCTTCTAGTGATGAACTTCAAATTCCTGGTTCAAGGATTCAATGGTCTTATTAATGAAGTGTGTACCTTGATCGCTCATAAGGATCTTTGGCCATACAAACCTGGTTATGATATCATCAAATATGAATCGCGCAACTGTATTTTCACTACAGTCCTTAACTTCTCTTGCTTCTGCCCATATGGTCAAATATTATATCGCATTGATTATGTATCGAGCTCCTATGTGCTTTCTTGGTGGGTTGATAGGGCCCACGAAATCAATGGCCCATTTCTCAAATGCCTATAGGGTTAGATGGGGTGCTAAGGGAATCTCATCTCTTCTAGAAGGTTTCCCAACTCTTTGGAATACATCGTAGGCTCTGTAGTATTCCTTGGCATCTCTGTGTAAAGTGGGCCACCAGAGGCCAGCTCTAAGAACCTTATGCACTGTTGCTTTACCTGCATAGTGTCCTTCTGCGATGCCTTCATGTGCTTCTTCCATAATCAACGATCTTTCTACCTCCATAACACATCTCCTCAAGATATCATCAGGTCCCATCCTATATAGCTGTCCAACTATAAATGAAAAATATGCAACATAAAATACCAATTGTTTCTTCTGAATGACTATATATTCATGAGGTTCCATTCCTGTTGATAGGAACTGAACTATCTTGGTGAAGTGATCATCAACCTTCTTGATGGCCAACAACGTGCATCTGGTAGTGTGTCCTCCAAACTAGTAGGTTCCTCTCCATGTTCTAACTTGGACAAGTGGTTAGGTCTCTTGTTCATTCTCACTGGATTTACCACAATCTCGAAATCATATTCCTGAAATAACAGAAGCCATTTGCATATCCTCCCCCCCAACACTAGCTTGTTGACTAGGTATTTCAATGCAGAGTGATTAGTGAACATCTTAAAATGTTCTCCCAACAAGTAGTGACGAAACTTCTGCAGTGCATATACCATGGCTAAACCTACTCTTTCAGTGGTAGTGTAATTTATCTCAGTCGTTGAGAGCTTCCTACTAGCAAAGGATAACAGATGGTCAATATATCGTGCTCCTGGTTGTGCTAGCACTGCTCCCAATGCAATAGAGGATGCATCTACATGCACATGAAATTCCTTCAATATAGAAAAACCATAATAGGTGTAGTGACCATTTTCTATTTCAGTGTGTCAAAACTCTGTTGGAATTCCTCTGTCCATTGAAACTAACAGTCTTTCTTCAAAATCTTCTACATGGGTGTTGTAATATGTTCATATCCCTTGATGAACATTTTTTAGTATCCAGTATGTCCCAATGCAGTCCACAGTTGTCTTACTGAAGTAGGAGGGGGTAGATAAACAATAATGGAAATCTTGGATGGATCTACCAGCAACCCCTGCTTACACACAATATGGCCTAGCAACACTCCAAAGGGTGGAAAGAAGATGCACTTTTTTAGGTTCATGGAAATATGACATTTCCTTCACTTACCCAACATTAGTATTAAACATTCAATATGATTTTGCAATAAGCTAAAAATAGTCCAATCATCAAAATTTGCTTCCATAAATTTATGTAGAAATTCCTTGAATGCTTTGACCATCACCCTAGAAAACATGGTTGGTGCATTCTTCAATCGGAAAGGCATCACTGTTTACTGGTAGGATCCCCATTCTATTGCAAATGTGGTCTTATGATGATCTTCCTTGGCAATTATGATCTGGTGATAACCTAAAAATCCATCTGTGAAGGAGTAAACTTCATGTCCTCCCACATTATCTAACACTTCGTCAGTAAATGATGTAGGGAATGGATCATGTAAACATGAATCATTCAATTTCCTCAAGTCTACACAGATTCTAATCTCCCTTGTATTCTTATCTTGAACCACCACAGGGCTAATCCATTCTGACTCTTCAATAGGTTCTATGATTCCTACTTCCAACATTCTGTCTAATTCAATCTTGACTTTCTTCTTATATTTGGGATTCATTCTGGAGGGTCTCTTCTTGACTAGCCTTGCATCTGGTTTCAAGGGGATCTTCATTTCTCCCATGGGCCCTTTAATTCCCTTCATGTCAGTGAACTTGGTTGGAAACAAGTCATGATATTCATGCAGTAGTTCTGTGATATTGTCAATAGTGGCATCGTCCCAATAATCTCCAACATTTGTGAGATTAGGTGCTTGCTTTGTTCCAATATTAACTTTCTTGATTTTAATTGGCTGTCCAATAAAAGGTAGCTTGACTCCTGGTCCTTCTATGTCTCTTTGTCCTTCTATTTCTGCGATGTTCATATTCCTAGGATCATTGTCTTCATCAGCATTGATATTGTAATAGCCCTGCAGTTTTTGAAGAGGTGCAGTCCATTCATCGTCATCTTGGTCCAGAGGGAATTTAGGTGCCTCCTCAAATAATTTGTGTCTCACAACTTCTAAATCTTGATCTACTGTAGGGTATTAAATTTCAAATAAAATGTAGCTACAAAGTTCCGATTCATACCATACCAACCTGCAGTGGTGAGGGGTAGTTCCGCTTGAAGATACCAATTGATAGGGGTTGTTTCCATAGTGTTAATGAATTTATGCACCCACTTCTCTTGAGGAATGTTTTTCCAGGCTTCCTCACAACTTCGCACATGATCCTTCAGACAACTTTGACTTGTGTATCTAACTTCACACCCTTCTACTTGATCTGAGAAGCACAATGTCGTCAAAGTGCGACATTGCACCCAGTCTACGATGTTCCTTTTGTGTGTCCCACACCATCTCGCTGGCGTGGATTTCAAGGCCTCATCTAGTGCTAACAATATTTTTTGTGCTAGTACAATTTCTTCAAATTCTAATAAGAAAGTTTCTAAATGATTTAAACCATCAAATGTGGGCAAATTACTGACCTCTGTGCCAATCTAGTGAATGTCCCTAGTCAATCTGGCACATCTTCACGTAGAAACTTCATACATTTTGTTCTTTCAGTTCTCCAATGCTACTTCTGAATCTGATGAGCATGCATTGTCACTTCTCCAGCTTAATTCCCATCTTTTGTAGGATTAATGTAATCTTGTTGTCTTGCTGTCAATTTATAGATATTCTCTAGCTTGTATGCGTGGTCTTCTTCTCTGATGGGATTTTTGTATCTGTGACCTTCATCCATATCCAGAGGTGCAATGACCCTAAGGCCATCACCTTCAAATGTCATTCTTCTTTCCTTTAATTCAACAATAGTAGAATTATTGAAAGCCCAATCAATTCCTAACAATCAAGGATAAGGATAGCTATCGTCAACTATATCAATCACCTCGAAGTCCGCAAACATTCTTACCCCATCGATTTCCACAGGGAGATGCTCCAACCTTCCAAAGGGGCTTACTGCTTGTTGATTAGCCATCCTATTCCTGATAGGGGAATAAATCGACTTATGTTTTCCCATCAGTTCCCAGGTCTTCTTTGTCATAACATTGACTTCTGATCCTAAGTCGAGGACCACATAATCTATATCATAATATCCAATCTGAGCATTCAGGTGTAGTTCCTTATTTGTCCTTCTCTTCCTATATACTTAATGTACTAGTTTATTTGACAGAGGATCTATCCTGTCTATCCCACATTGTGTGATCAAATTTTGTAGCTCTTTTACAACTCTTTCATCCTTTATAAAATTAATGCAAGTACATAAAAATTCCATAATCTTTCTTACCTATTTTCCTTCTCTAGGTGAAGCAGATTGATCGAATTCCAGAGGCATTCCACATTCTCTTACTTCTGGTTGAGCCTTTGATGAAGAAGCCTGATCTCTTCCAAATTATTTATGTGCTTCCTCAAATGTGTGCTTCTCTCTTCTTGGATCAAACTCTTGTGTCTTTTCTACAACTCTTTTGACCCTTGATTCTTCTGTAGTCTTTCCTGGGGTCACTCTGTCTTCATCTATAGAAACACCTCCTCTAGTGATAACAACGAATCTGGGATCCTCTCCACGAGGTTCTACTGAGATTAGTTGTACTTGTTGGTTTCCACCTCGTCTCTCCTGAATTTTGTCTTACAACATTGGACAATATTCTATGACATGTTCAGATGAGTTGCAGTAACTGCAAGTGGTACAAGGGTTCTGATGGTCCCTTTCCAAGTGACCTAGATCTACGCATTTATAAAAAATGATTTGACCTTGACCTCGACCCATGCCTCCTCCTCGTCCTCTTCCTCTAAATCCATCACAAGGGTTGAAGTTACCTATTCCTAGGGAATTAAACTTCATAGTATTTCCCTCTTGTTACGTCTCTCCTTGAATCCTATATGTATCTCTTGACCTTTCATGCAAGAGATCATAAGCCCTACAATCCTTCTCATCATGCCCCACATATTTACAGAATTTGTAGTTAACATTTGTAGGTGTATGAACATATTTTTACATGTAATAGCATTCACCAGGGTGATGTCTATTTCTACATACCTCACACCAAGGTAGAGTAACCTGCTTCAAAGGGCTCAGAGCTCCAGAAGCCAAGTATTCATGAAATAGGGGTCAGTGCTCCTTATCACGGCCTTTTGATTTGCATCTGATACACCAAATGTCTTCTCTTTTATCTTTTCCCTTATCTTTCTTCATATCTTTGACCTGTAGAGATAATCTAGTTATATGACTCAAAATTTGACTCATACCTGAGATGAATTCTCCCATAAGGGTTGATTCTAGTTACATGGCGATCCCCAGTGCTGAAGCCTGTGAAGCAAACTTCTACTGCATCAAGAGGACTCTGATGTGTAGCAGGAGGGCAACAATGAACCATTCCTTTTTCTTCTCATATAGGATCTAAAAACTCAACCGGCCTATTAAGGTCTTAAAACTCTAATCAAAATCCCAAACAGGTTGAACTACTCTTTGTTTGACTTATTTTAGCTCTATAATGCATTGTGACTCTGACTTGGGTTTCTTGAATTCTTCACTCAACGCATTCTTGATCTCGTTCAGTGGTTTAGGTTGTGAAACTCCTTTAACAAACTTCATGTACCAATTCAGTGCATAATCTCTCAAGGTAGTACTAAAATGAGCTCTCTTAACATCTTCGTCGTTGACTTGCTTAATACTCCATACAACTTAACATAAAAACTAGTGTTGATCAGGATCTTTGGATCTGTCTCCCCTAAAGATGGGTATCCTCATCTAATCTTCCATAGATATTCCTAGGTTTCATGACTAAGTATGTGTTGAATGGCTGGTAACAGTTCTTTGAGTGCTCTGATAAGTCTGGCTACTCTGGTTACTTAATGCTTCTAAAACAATAGGAGGAGTAATAGTACTTACTTCAACAGTCTTCATAGTTCCTGAAGTTTCTGATTATTCTTGGTGAGGTTCTTCAGTCTTCCCTTCCTTTGCCCTAGTGGACTCTGAATGTTCCTCGTTCAATAACTCTTCCACTTCTCCACTTTAAAACCCTCCATCCTATTCTAGTGGTTCGTGAATATGATCAAACAAGTTCACTAAAGGAACCTCTCTAAAGGTTCTCCCACTGCGCATATGTCCAACCTTTGTGTCATTTTCGTTGTATGAGTTCTTGAACATTAGATTTTCAATATGACCAACTATTGTATCTTCAAGATGTTATTCTCATGCAATAGCATCTTGATCTTCAACTTCAAAAAGTGTAAACATTTTCCTCTAGGTCCCTTAAATAAATATCTCTCTTCTTGGATATATGACTCTACTTTGTCAATAGAAAACTCGGTGATGTGCCCTTCAACGGTGCTATAAAACTAGTGATATACTTCTCTTGAAATGACGTTATCAACTCTCTTGACCTTCTTGATCAACGCCGACGTCCAAACCACAAAAGGTCTATATATAACTTCAAACTAGGTATCTTCTAATCTGGCTAACCACTCATATAGCTCCTTATGAATTCCTCCAAAGAAAATCTCGTGTATATTGGTAAAGATATATATTCCCAACCATTCCTCTGTACTAATATTAGGGTTCTTGTTCTCAGCTTTTGCGAAGTCCTTTTCATGTTCTTATATCCACTTCTGAATCTATGTCTTCGATGGAAACCACCTTGAAATTCCCTCAAGAAGATCTTGGTCCCGACAATGGAACCATTTGTTGGCATAGGGGAAGACCCGAGGTTCAACTCTAACATCACACCAACAAGCCATAACTATTGGCCCTTTCAGCAACACCTGTGAAGAAGATGAAGTATCACCAGAAGTAACAATAGGGGGTTGAAGGACACAAGTGTCTACAACTAGAGGAAACGTAGTGGATCCAAAAGAGCAACACACAGAGATCTAGTTATTCTTTATCAAGATTAAACCTACTTTGAACAATCATATTCTAAATCTAACATAATAATACCAAAACAACATATCAGAAGAAAAGAACACAACATCAACCAAAGAGACACAAAATATACATTGTTCAACCTCTCCCTAGGGCTACATCCACAGAACTGTGTTTCTTGATATTATATGAAAAAACACAGTTCTATCTGTGCTCTTAGCTTGTCTATCTCTCTCTCTTCTCTCTCTCCTTCTTTCCTTCTCTCCCCGCCCTGCGCACCCAGCTCCAGGGTTGATATTCAGACCCAACTGAATATCTTACAATACCAGAGTGCTCTCACACATAACACTTCCCTTGCTTACAACAATACAGACTCTCAACCAATAATAACAATAATAACAACAACCAACACCAAATCCACAACAACCCATCCTAGGTCCTCTAGACCTTTATTTATACATTACAGTAACTCTCAGACAACCTTAGGTCGAAACCTAGGTGTCACAACCCTAAATACCAAAACCCTAGGTGTCTAAAACCCTAGGTCCACTTTGACCCACGTTTTTTGGGCTTCGCTAGCCTGTCTTTCCATCTTTCCCACGAGGTGCTCCAAAGCATCCATTGGTGGATTTTCCTACTTGCTGAGTTGTCCAGGATCTGTCCTCCTTGCTAATATGTTCTCCTTGATATTCTCATCCACCGACTTGTTTTCCCTTACTTCTCTCCTTCTTTTATGCTTCTTTGACCACTTCGACCCAATCACAGTCAATGTGCCTTCCACACAGTTCTCACTTCGTATTTTCTTTTCCTTTTTATTCTCTTTCTTTCGTAATCCATAACCAAGGGCCAACACATTGTGACGTGATGTGAATTGTTGATGTGTCACAGAAATAAGGATGAAACATGTAACCTGGAATAGTATAGATGATGTGCCCAAGCTTGGAAAGGGTGCTGCATGTCATGACTGATGAATGCCACACATATTTGGCTCTTCAGGGTTTGAAAGTTCTTGAATGCAAAGTTTGGATACCTATTATAGGCCTAAAATCATGGAGTGATGTGGCACTTCAGGGCTCCAATGATTTAGG
Organism: Picea engelmannii; assembly: GCA_009831015.1. Taxonomy (NCBI): domain Eukaryota; kingdom Viridiplantae; phylum Streptophyta; class Pinopsida; order Pinales; family Pinaceae; genus Picea; species Picea engelmannii. The sequence continues at coordinate 198,513 of ML805687.1, forward strand.
AGACATAGTTTCTTATCCATCAAAATCCCCAAGAATGATGATCTCATAGATCTGACATGTCCACATGACGTCATTATCGTTGACGTGTCCACATGAAAGAGAGTGACATGTGTCACCAAAAAATGAGTGGATGATGTAACCCAAATGACCTAAAATGAGTGACATGTATCACCTAGAATCAACGTCTAGGTGGCATACGACATCATCTGAAAAAAAAGACTTCGACACTTAAACAATTCAAGGCTTCAGGGCTCTGTGCTTGTTTTGGATCAAAACCTCCTGGATAATCGTACTCTCAAAGTGACATGGCACTAAGGGACAACGCTGACACTTTGGAGCATCGACACTTCAGGGCTTTGTGAATGCAGAGTATGAATATCTCCCAAATGACTAACCACCCGGAGTGATGTGGCAATTCAGGGCTTCGATGCTTAAGTGCTTTGATACTTCAAAGGTTCATTCTTTTTCTGGATTGAAATCACCCAGATAAACAAACTCGCGAAGTGATGTGGAATTTCGGGACTCCGGCCCTTCAGGGATCCAATACTTCATGGGTTCTCTCTTGCTGTTAAACCCCTCACAATTTTTAAAATCTGAATGCACGAGAATCGTTGATCTAAAATGACTGTTGGATCTCCATCGTTGAAAATTGAACCTATCTGTTTTCTTACAATCTAAGCCTCAAATCGACTACTTTGAATTGTTGCATTTTTCTTTGGATGTTTCCTGTGAAAAAAAAGGACTTGTTAAACCTAGTAGATGCTCAATCAATGGTAAACACGATGAAAAATATTTCAAACCCAAACCATGGCATGCAATTATCTTTCAAGAAAACAAAAATAATTGGTGCAAAGGATCAATCAAGAAATAAAATGATAAAAAAATGAGTCACTTAATAATGGGAAACTGACTTAACCAACCAGAAGAGGAATAATTTTGATGAAGGTATAGGGGAATGAGAGAGGAGGGGAAGGGTGCAGATCTAGGTTACAATAGGCAATATCATCAACTACGAAAAAATGATGCATAACATAATTCCCCCCAAAATATGAAGTTATAAAATATGATAGTTGAAATACTTTTCCATATGGGTATTGAAACAAGGAACGCATCGGTTGGAGACCTTCCAACAACACAAGGTACAATATTATATCATCACTGAGATAGGAATTCCCATACTCATAATACAAATGAATCTAAGCATGGTTGTTGACAAATACATTGTAGATCCATGATTAAATTTACTAATGATATGGACAGAAAACAATTACAATGTGGATCCATATCTCCATGATTTTAATGGACTGATAGCCATAGACCAATATAATGTGGATCTATGTGAGAAACTTACTCTAGTACCTTCCATCACAGCCCGGGGGAAACAAATATGAAGAGGATATTTCCCAGGGTATTCATCTTGATCCCAATTCCGAAGTGTGATTCTAACCATGTGAATACATTTCTTGATGTTGAACATGGTAGAAACCACTTGATTATCGTTCATTGATGTATATCGTTAACAAGTGTAAGGGAAATCACCATTAATTTAAATGACTCCCAAGTTATTCTTAGTACATTCCTTCAAATGTGAATTAATGAGTTGAAGTCAAACATCCGATGGAATCTTTTGATTATAGGTCAATGACGTAAACTCCTTGTCAAAATCAAGGATACCTACCATTGAGGCATGTAGGTTCCACAGTACTAAAAAAATTCTAAATCATCTTCCTAGACATTTATTTGGCATCAATAAGAAGTGATTTTTCATAGGAGGGCCTTGATGTATCCTCAATCAACGACGTGAAACGTGTACAATATTTATAGTAAAAATATAGAGTAATTTCTGAACTGACTCAGGGATGGCCAATGAGATAGGAGCCTTAAAGGACCGTAGAGTTTGGCCAATGCAATAGAAGGATTCTCGGTTGATCTTCTCTCGAAAATTGACATGAAAAGGGACTTGGAAGCACTAACTCAAAGTATAAGATCATAGGGAAAAATATTGCAAAAGGCATGATCGACAAGAGACAACTGGATTTCCGAAATTTGACACAAAAGGTAAAATATGTCATGTTTGAGATAGATTGTTTCCATTAATACAGATTCAATACATATTCCCTTCCAAATTTTCCCCCATCATGCTTGAAGAGTACCTCTTTATTTTTTAATGAGCTTGAGGAGGATAACATACCATCATCATATAATCTTGTCCTTCGAAGCATTTTTAACAAACCCTAGGAATGAGTGGTTCGGTCCCATATCAGTCTTCCAATGTAGGTTTTACGAGTCTAGAGGAAGTAAACTCGGTGGATTTTCATGTTTAGAGAGTTTGAAAAATACTTATAGAAAACTCCAAAAAAGGTCCTTTTTCATAAATTTAGTCTTCCAAGTCCAAAAAACTATAAAACAATTCAAGGGAGAACTATTCTAGCAAATACTAACGTACTCCTAGAGCATAACATTTTTGTAATTAATCTAATCGAACCAAAAACGGGTTAAGCTTACTCTTAATAGATGCTCCTTTGAAAACAAGCATGGTGCTTCAAGTTGTTTTACGAGTGTAAAGGAAGCAAGCTTACTTGACAACCTTTTAATGTTTAGAGAGTATGAGAAGAGCTTAAAGGAGACTCCAAAAGTTCCTTTTTTGTATAGCTTTTACGAGTTTGAAAAAGTGATAAAAATATACTCGGTAACCTACTATTATGTATTTGTGAGCATGAGAAAGAAAACATAATAATCTTGGTAACCTATTCTCATGTATTTACAAGCATGATAAAGAACAAAAACTAAGCTTGAGATTGGTTTCATTTTTATACAAGCTTGAAACTAGGAAAACTATGCTAAGAACTGGTTTCATTGTTTTAATGAGATTAAAACCAAAAACTAATTGTGCTCAACAGTTCCCAGTGTAAATTACAAAGGTGGGTGGTTGGTACTTTTCCCCCAACTTGAGAAGCTAGCAGATTAACTTCATCATGAAAACTCCAACATGCCCCCCCAAGCTTCGTTTCATTTGCCAACTCTTATGTTGTTTCCAATTTGTGTACCAAATTAGATTGTTGGCTACTAATGGGAAAATGTTTACCAAAGGAATAAAGAGGATCAATTGTCATATGCAAATGAAATGAAGATTTAATTATGATTTTTTATGAAAGACTCGACTCAATGGGGGAGGAAACTGTTTCATTTTTTAATGATCTTGACATAGGAAAAGAACCATCCTCATGCCCCTCTATTTATTTTTTTAACAATCTCAACAAAGGAAAAGAACCATGATCATAAATATAATCTTGATCATGTATTCCAAGAGGATAATTCTCTGGAAGGAATACATGTCAAGGGAAAAACCTAGATCATGGATTCCAAGAGATTTTTGCTAGACGAAAGAAGAACAATTTGGAAGGAATACATGTCGAGGCTCGTGATAGGGGTAGGTATATTAGGCTAAAAAATCCTCAGCGAAGAGATCACCATGTCCACTACTGGATCCAAGTCAAAGTAAGGGAGAGATTATTTCTCATTAGAAGTTGAATGCATGGGACAAGTTCCCACATAATTGACCTATGGTGGGGTGGATGATGCTGGCATATAAGGACTATTCAGAGAAGACTGATGGTTGACCATAATATGATGGCTAATGAATGAAAGTTGTTTTATGGTCATTATTTTTCCATTATGAGGGAAACACCTCACTCGAAAGAGTGTGGACACAAGATCCTTCATAGCATAAACATAGTCTCACTTGAGGAGAAAATTAAAGTCCAAGGGGTCATGGACTACAATCACATTGATGTATACCATTTTCCCATCCAAAGTAACATGAAATCAAGGAAGGATCCCTAAAGGTTGAATATGACTTATGTTAAAAAATAACATATTCTGAGTCACCGACGTAAGTTGAGGTGAAGCAAGATATTGCCAAGAATTTGAGGATAATATGTTAAAAAAATCTTCTTCATCTATTATAGTGTTAGGAATATCCCTACCACAAACCTGAAGAATGAGTTGGAAAGGCACGTAAGAAGGAAGATGAGGTTTTGTTAGAGCGTTCCAATCAATGGTAATCACATTTATTGGAGGGGGTTCCTTTGGAACGGGTGGAATTCCCTCCATCTTGGATGAATCTGTATTAACAAGAAATACTTGAGCGACATCTTCACTCTTTGAATGAGGAGTGGGATTGATTGATCGGGGGACTGGATCGACTGTTTTGGTTTCACTCTTCAATCGAAAAGTGAGATTGACTAATAATGGCATTAGATCGACCACTTGGGTTTCAATCTTCAATGGAAGATTGGTATCTACCCATGATGGGATAGGATCAACCACTTGATCAATTGGGTCAGCTAAGAATGAAACCAAATTGACCACTTGATTAACTAGACTAACTGAGGATGGAACCATATTTACCAGTTCATAAAGTAATGGTGGGTTGGGAGAGATTTTATGCTAAGCTCTTGGAAGTTGTTGTTGGAAATCAAAAATATTTTTTAAAATATATGGATCTTCATCCATGCGAGGAAAAAGGTATGTGTGGTGTATATCCTTACATAAAAAGCAAGGAAATTTGACTTTACCCTTCTTACTTCCAACCTAATTACTAGTTGATGGGTTGTCACCAACATGAACTGTAGCGGCTGATGACGTGGATTGAAAAGAAACCTTGGACCACACTTTTATTACCTTGGGAATACTATGGAAATCCTTGAGGAGGTGATAACCCTTGCAAAGCCTGCATGGGAATTTTTTCGTGTGATTCTTCTTTTTAGAATTAATGACACCATCAACACTCCCAAAATGATTCCCATAGGTTGTTTGATCGCTTCCAACATGTCCTGCAATAGTTGGAAGATTTCCCTCGTTATTATTTTTCTTATTCTTCATATTTTGTTTCTTATTCTTCTTTTCCACCTGGTTACTAGTTGTAGAGATTTCACTAGGTGAAGAGGAAGAATGGGAAGAAGACCCTATGGGTGAATAAGGTGAAGGATCTACATGAGGTTGATGATACTAGGGTGGAGTGTTTACATATGAAGAACTAGTATAATTTACATTTATTGGAGTGGAAAATAACCAAACCGGTAACCCAATCATGAGACCAAGAAGAGTCAAAGTTGAGATGTAAGGTGGAACAACGTCTCCCACAGAAGGAGAAACAAACAATATCCCCCCAAAATGGATTCCTTCATTGGTATACCTAGGAAATGACACCATATATATAATATCAACCCTAAGGTCCAATACAGAAACAAGCAACACACACTAGAAAATATAGGAAGCAAACCAATCAAACCAATAACTTCTCACAATGAACTTACTAGTTACTGATGAAATCCAACATCGCGGGAAAATGTGAGAAGGGGCTAGGATGAGTGGTTGGATCAGTTACATTGGTGAACTACTTAACATACTTACACCCTAGTGCAATTCCCCTTATGACGAGAGCCACGGGTGACCCTCGAAGGATCCTGAGTGAGTTTGACCAACATATGACCTAGGTACAATGAAGGTTCCCCTTCACCATCACCTTGTTTAAATACCCTAAAAATTATGGAAACTAAGGTCACCAACTTTCATTCAACCTCCGAGCAGGTACAATCAATAGTCGGATCCAAAATTATGGGCAGTAAATCAAGTCTAAAATTCTCAAAGAGGATTGAGAATGAGAGAACTGGGAAAAGATCCAAAGGACCTCAAATGGATTTTGGATTCAAGAAGTTCCGAGACCAAATAAAAAAAAAAAAAATTCAAGAATAACCTCCAATATACTCTCATTCTACTACATTTGGTCACACCTTAGAGGGTTAATCTTCATTTCTCTTCCACACATGACCTCGTGTTTAACACCTATGTGAGAGGGGATTCCTGACTATGCCTATACGAGAGTTGGATTTTCACTCCCGACCACAAGATACTATGTTGGTTTTGAAATCTATTGAAAATTAACTTCACAACCTATTCCAAATCTCTATCCTAAACTAGTGTTGGTTTTCTATCAAAAATGAAAAAGTTCGAATGAATTTTATTAAGCGCTTGATTTTATAGGTTGCTATTTAATCTAGGTTATGGAAGTGAAACTTGTGATGTGAGACCTTGACTCAAAAGCCATGTAACAACATATGAAATGTGGATTTTAATTCGATGAATCCTATATATGTGAAAGAGATAGGTTTCTTTCTTTCAAAACACAAATAAATCTTCCAAAATTCCTAAAATACAACTCCTCAAGAAAACGATAAAAACTAGAAATTAAAAATAAATCAAATCCTTAACTGAGAGATTATATCCTTTTTCAATTCAGAATAGATAAGAAAAATAATAAAAAAATTCAAATATAAAGACAATGGTGAAAAAGAAACTCTATATCATCAAGAAGATTCTAAATCAATGAACGAACCAACCAAAAGAAACTCCAATCATCATATCTAAGATCTGGAAAATAAAGAACAATCAATTTTATTTTTTTTTCAAAAAGTTGTTGTAGGTTACTTTGACACAGAGTGTGACAAGTCATATTTTCGCATGAAGATGAAGTATTGCAGTGCGGAAATGTCACTTTGTACCTCAAACAAATATGCGACAATCAAATAAACACCGAAAAATAAAAAATTGCTCAGACTCTTTAGTGGAATTTTGTATTGACTGATTAAACAAGGCGATGTGATGACTCAAAAAGACTCAAACAAGATACGAGATGCAAAATGGGAGAAAAAATATCGAAGATTGTTCCCCAGTGGAGTCGCCAATTGTTTTGTGGATAAATTCATAAATGCGGACATAAAAAATATCCTTGGTTCGGGAACTTGAAACTAGAACCAAACAAGACAATATAAATTCTTTTGCTTAGATTTTAGAATTGAAATGCAAGTAGATAAGTAGTTTGTACCTTTTATTCAAAGTTTCCTTCATTAGTTGAAGCTCGAGGTTTTATTCTAAAACATTTTTCTACATACATGCATCAGAATCAAACAAAAAGAGTGAAAGCAACAATAATACAAGTATTTCGATAAATCTATGTAGATGGCCAAGGAAAAATGCAATAAAGATGATGTACAAGATTTATAGGAAAGGGAAAATATAACTATATTAATAAGTAAGGAAAAAACTTACAACTAATGCATCGATGTTGAAAAACTATTTCCAGTGGTTCAATGCTTCAATACACATATAGCCTCCATGAATGTCATCACCATCTCTTGAGAAATTTGACATCACTAAATATCTTAGAGTCAAAACTATACTCACAATATGTCAATCACAAATCAAAACCTATTCTCAATTCACCATCATCTAATTACCTATTCCTTATTATCCTTTTCCTTTAGAATATGCCTCCATTTATAGATTGGAAAGGAATTCATGAGGAGGTTAAGATGAGAGGTTAGGATCTCACCAAATCAAGAGAGACAAGTGAGATCAAAACCGATAGGAAAACAACTCATCATTGAAGTTTCTCTTCTAGAAGCTTTGATACTTTCTTCTTTTTTTCCATGTACAAATTTTTCGCACCTTTAAATCACAACAACAAGCGATGTTGTCACACCTTCTAGTGATGCAAAATGTGACAAGTAAGTTTGCCGCACCTTGGTATAAGGAAACAAGCGACAATATTGTAATTTAGGGACTTTTTAGAGTTGATCCTCCTCAAGAATACTTTATTTCAATTCCTCTTCCAAATTTTTGTTCTTTAGATGTCAAAGAATAGGCAATATCATCAGCTGGGATAAAATGTTGTATAACACTCTTGTTTTTCTTCTCCTTTCACGAGTTCCTGCAACTGAATAGTCAACACTACTAACTGAGACTAAAGTTGAGCAACTGAATAGTTCTATGGATTTCAACTGCAACACAATATTTTGTTGTGTCAAGGAGCAATGTATATGTGGAAATGATCTTGCAATAAACCAATCCTCATGTTGTTCATATGTAATTGGGAATGTCAAACAATCCTTGAATATATTTAATATTTGATGATAATACCACATTGATTCATTCATTATCTGCTTGATCTGCTTCAACTCTGTAATGCATTGTGACTTGGACTTAGGTTTTTGGAATGCTTTCAATAGATATTTTCTTACCTCTACTAATGTTCTATTTTTTCCCACAGGTGTAGTAGTATGATATTTAATGTACCATATTACTGCACGGTATTTGAATGTCGTTTCCAACTGCACATTCTTCGCATCATCATCCTAGACATTCTTCATAGTCCATATTGTTTCACAAATGAACAAATGTTGTTCTAGATATTCTGAACCTACCCCATGAAAGACATGCATTTTTAAAGTAGGATCTACTCCCACCACTGTTGATATGAAAATATTTAGACACCACTTATTGTTGAAAATATATACATCCAGTATCTAACTTGTTTTCGTATAATTTCTAGGATCTATTGAGGTGATTGAAAAATTATGATGATGTGCTCTTTACCTAAAACTCATAAAACTAAATATTATCTTAAAGTGGAAATGAGATTACATAAAATAACTCAAATTACAATGTTTATAACATATTTTTTTTCATCTTTAAGTTCCTTTCAAAACAATTAAAATTCTTATATTCATCCCAAAATACCCAAAAATACCATGTAAATGGACCAAATAAGCCAATATTGAGGATGCTCTCAAAATATGCTACTCAAATGCAAAAACAAAGTTCATAATTGAAATCCTTGTGAAATTGTAAAACCTTTTACTATAAAGCTGACCACTTTCCAAACTAGCTCAATTTTTCTTCTCTTGACACACAAAATAATGCATTAAATACTCATAAATGAAAAAATGAATATAAAGATTTACAAATGACCTCAAATCACAAAACATACCTCACATTCATGATATTTGGGAAAAATTGTGAAGAATTGATATAAAACACTTGAAATTTCGTCAAGGTATCATTTGGCAAGCTTTATAGTGGAATACAAATTAAGGTGTAATTACACGTACTTCTGTATTGTAATATCCCTCGGCCGATCCCAATTGTAAATATAATATGAATGTACTTACGCTGGTGAGTTGTTTTGACCTCATTTGGTAATGCACGTCATGTGGCATAATGTGCACATGAACTGCATAGTTAAATGATGTAATATGTACATTCCAGGATACCGTGCGCAGTAACTAAGGTGCACACAATATAGAGGAAACTGAGCCTCGTGTATATGATATGTGTTATAGGCTAGTGAGCCATTTATTATAATTTGGGACGCTTATGTTTTGGTATTAGGTCAGAATGCCTAGATGTCAAAGGCCAATGCGCCTACTTTGTACATGACTCATGATTAATATAAAATACATCGTTGCGCATAGACTGATCATGATAAAAGAGATGGGAGACTAAATTTCACCAGTTAGGGAAAGGGAGGACCAAAATTCAAGGGAATATTATATTAATATTTCCTAAAAACATAAAGTATGGATAATTATTTTATCCTAAGTTCTAAAGTTGGGGACAAGTGGACCAAAGTAACTTCTGATATGACAAGTCTCAAGTTGGGGACATGCATTCATATCGTGGGGGAACTTAGCTCATTTGGGGGGGACTTCTCAAAGATACCTTACCAGCAGCTCAAAGACCATTATTCATAGAATGACTTTCATGAAGAGTTCACAGTGATTCTCCTACACACTCAGTTATCCAGTCAATGATTCCATGACCATTTCACTCATGCATTCCGTTATCCTTGGGATAGCCATTTCACCATTTTGAAGCCTGTTTCCATGGCCCTTTTGGTTGGTGTACCTGGTTAGCTTGGAACGGGATTGAAGAAGCAGGTTGTTAGGCCCGTGAGCAATTATATGAGCGAGATAATTGTTGGGGATTGATTCATGAAGTTGATAGAATTCAGCTATAGCACTCTGAGACTTTCGGTCCGGCCTATTGTTGAAGCCCTCGAAGGGAAGTGGGGCAGCCGAGGGACTGTTGATTAGAGAAGGGACACAATTCCTTGGGTGGGATAGGCATGTGGGGAATGAGAGACTCTAGGCTATTAGTTGAGTGAGAACCCAAGACAAAGTATTTCTTGTTGTCCATGAGCCTTAGCCTAGATAGGAACCCTTTACCTTGGGTGGAGTTCAGTCCCATCTCGAGGGTGACTCACTGTTGAGAGTGATGAACAATGTAGTCTATGGCTGGGAGGTTCGTGGACGGTCTGTAGACAGTTGGTGACAATATTTCCAAGATATGTACCAGTTGTATGATAAAAATGATATGTTGCTTGTTATTTACATGCCTATGTTATGGTTTATAATATATGTGATTAAAATTTCCTGATTGTTTATGGGTAATTCTCTGTAAATGCTTCATATCTGTAGTTACTATTATTTCAGTATAAAATTCATATGTTACATAAAGTAATTGTTTGCTTATGTTTATATGTAAAGCTTCTGCAAGCATGTTGTATGTATATGTCTTAGTTTCATGCAGTTTAAAGAGTAAATTTATGTGGCATTTCTCAGTTGACTACTGGGTATGCTATTGTATGTTCCACAGTATGGGAACGAAAGTGTTCCCTAGAGTAGCATGGCCCATCCTGAAGGTTGGGAATGTTACCAGCTCATGTCAAAGCATGAGTGGTTTCTATGGAGTGGCGTACCCCGGCCTGAAGTTGGCCAGGGGATCATTACAGAATGGTATTAGAGCATGAGTGGTTTCTCTGGAGTGGCGAATCCTAGCCTGAGGTTGGCCGGGGAATTGTTACATAATGGTATCATAGCTTCAGTTCAACAATGAGCTTGGATGGGCCAGAAGGGTTCAACCGAAGTGACTATTCACATAAGAGTAACTGCAAAGTGACTAGAATTGGAGTCACGAAGTATCCATGGAAAAAGGATGGCATGTTGGTGTGCACGCGGTAAATTTTGGCTCTGCACGGGAAAATGTTGGCGTGCCAGTATGCACGATAAATTGTGGCACTGCACAGAAGATCATTACATGCAGATTCACACATTGAATTTAGCCTTGCGTGGTGAGCACACATGCATATTCACACATTGAATTTAGCCTTGCGTGGTGAGCACACATATAGTAATGTGCACATGGAATGCACAAGTATTGCTTAACGCAGAGGAGTTTGGTTGGTACATGCATAAGTATGAGTATAAGTTGTTTCACGACAATGTATTCAGTAGTGTGCATAGATATTTGGGTGCTATGGAATATGTTAAACTTGACATGGATGCATAGGACGAAATGCATGTGGAATATCACTGCGTGGTACTGAAATTGTGCACAGTGGATATTGGCGCACAACGCAAGAGTAGTGTGTGTGAGTTTTCGGTGTGACGAAGAAGAAATGCACAGTAGATTTAGGTGCACGGAAAAAAATTATACCTTGTAATATTGCTATGCACAATAAATATAAATGAACAAGTCAAAGTTTAGTGCACGCGAAGTAATTTGGAAGGCGATGAGTCTGAGTTTAAATTGAATAATAATAAAAGAAAAATAAACACATAACCGCATGGAAGCATTAATTAAAAAGAATTCTGAGTTTTAATTTCCTCCGATTTAGACAGATGAAAATAAAAAAATAAGATTACAAGAAAAAAAACTTATTATAAAAGAAAACAAGATTCATAACATCACCAGATAGGAATTATAATAAAACAGTCTAAAATTAGTTTATGTATTTATATAATCATATTAATCACAAAATTACAAAAGGGTGATGACAACAGTTAGCCTGTTATAAAAAGGGACATTTGAAGAACATACCTATCATCTTTGGTACTCTTTACCTCCGCCACCGGTTGTTCAAAATTCACTGAGACATGCTTATCTTAGTTGAAGACTTACTTCATCTTAGCTATCTCCGCCTTTAAGGAAGAATCTAACGAGATTGGTTGATTCTCTCCAACACTTTCGACCGCTTCAACCGTACATTCCTCCTTATGCTGCTTACTCCTTTTCTTCTTAGCGGCTAGCCTGTTGATGAATAAATATTTTATAGTGGGATTCAACTTGAATTCCAACCATGAGTCTGTAGCTTGATCTATATGAAACTTATTTGTTATAATGTGTGCAAGGACCCTTTCCTCCTTATTTGCATGAAAGCGTAGCATGTTGCTCGAATAACCAGTCTCACTCAATTCAGCCTTGTCCATGTATCTCAGGTTGTGGATACCAAAAAGTGTTTTTATAGAGACAATAAATTCAAGCAGTTGGGGATTACTTCGGTTATGGATACGTAGATATATTCATACTTAGGGAGTGGTAATTATAGAACTCCATTTATGAAGCGTAGATGGATTACATACAAGAGCGTTGGGTTTCCATGCTTGGCCAATCCATTTCGAATGATTATCTTTTAAGTTCGTTACATGGAGGCATTCGATTGATGTCACATGGATGCAAAGTACTGAATGAGTGAAGCAGGGTGATCTGACTAAGCCATCGCCTGCTCCATGAGTGGTGGATTTGACATGTTGAGACACGTGATACCACATCTTGGCAAAAGTGGTTTCATAAAACCACCTTCTTGAACAAGTGTATCTCGGAAGGCACTGCACGTCTATGTTTTTGAGAATTGGGTATTATCTATAATCATCATGGTGATAACACCAGGAAATTGGGAGTGATAATGTTGATGTGTATGTTGAATCGAAATGGTGCAAATTCTCATGAATTACTGAATTGTTAGCCTGATTAGTTTCGATGGATGGACGTTTTGCAGAATTAACAACAACTCGATTAGGTCAGACCAGTGCAGTGTCCGTAGGAATGGAAGAGGAATAGGGGAATTATAGTAAGCAAGAGGAGAGTAGAGGGGTGGATTTCTATATGGGCATGGAAGGAACGAACTCCAACAGACATGGAGAAGAAAGGAATGAAGAGATGAATATGGATGAGACCATTAAGAATTTGCAGAAGGATGTCCAAATCCATAAAGCTGATGGTAATGAAAGGATTATAAATGACAAAGAGAAGCAGGATGACTTCAACATGAAGTTATTGGAGGGTTTGAACAGAATATAAAAGAAATTTGTTAAGGAGAGTGGCTCAAGTGAATCTAGGAGTCACAAACCTTTAGAGGAGAAAAGAAAAGTAAAAAGTTCTAGTAGACATCACCATCATTCCCAAAGGCATTCCCATAAGAGAGCATGAAACAACTCAAGTCTATCCGCTGTCAAAAGCTATGAGAGATCTGGGGTGGATGAGCTGCGAGGAGAAATGAACAAAATCAAACCTCCTACATTTGATGGTGAGCACAAGAAGGATGGAGATGCATAAACATGGTTGCTAGGCATGAGGAAGTATTTTCAATTGCATAATTATTCTTCTCATGCAGAAAGTAGAGTCACTATCTATCAACTCAAAGGAAATGCCTCCATGTGGTGGGATCAACTTGTGAAGGTACAACACATTGTAGAGAAAAGTGTTACTTGGAGGGAATTCAAGAAGTATTTGGAGAAGAAGTACTTGACTAAGAGATACTATGACAAAAATATGAAAGAGTTCTCTGAAGTCAAGCTTGGAAGTATGACCATAGATGAATATGAGAGAAGGTTTCTGGAACTATTGAAGTATGTCTCTTTCATCAAGGATGAGACAGTCAAAATTCAAAGGTATTTAAGTGGATTGCCATCATTCATCAGTGAAAAAATATAGTATGATGATCCTAAGACATTAGAAGAGACCATAAGGAGAGATAAATGCCTATATGGTCAACAGAAAGTAAGGCCAAATTTCCAAAGGGCTTGGGAAGACAATAAGAAATTCAAGGTGGATCAAAGGAAGAAGGGAGCTAAGCCACCATTCTTCAGAAATAATCCACAAGTACAACAAGAACCTAAAGAACCCAGGACGATTGACACAGGGATTCAAGGGCCAAGACAACCACCTATGCAATGTTGGGGTTGTAAAGGGGACCATAGGTTCAGAGATTTTCCTCACAAGGGAGAAAAAGGTAGGGTTGTTCACAATGTACAACGAGCTAAAACAGTGGAGGACATGGGCAGATATGTGCCAAGGATTTATGCAGCCCTGGACAACAATCAAGCAGAGTATCAGTCCCACATGATTGAAGTATAAGGTATGATCAATAACCAAACCCTTTATGTTTTAATTGATTCAGGAGATAGTCATAGTTATATAGACCCTAAGATGGTGGAAAGTTTTCAATTGCCAAGAAGCAAGCATGGGAAATCCTGGTTGGTACAACTGGCTATAGGAGCCAAAAGAAAGGTTAATGAGATGGTTAAGCCATGCCTCATAGACATGAATGGAGTGAACACCAAAGAAGATTTAAACATCTTGCCTTTAGGTTCTTATGACTGTCTAATTGGGATGGATTGGTTGGACCAACATCACAATCTCTTAGACTGTTAAAAAAAAGAATTTACTTGCTTGGATGAGGAAGGGAAACCAAGGAAGGTACAGGGAATCCCCAAGGCAGTAATCATTAGAGAAATTTCAGCATTGCAGTTGAAGAAATGTTACAAAAAAGGATGTCAAATATTTGCGGTGCATTTGGCAGAGACACTTAAAGATAAGGTGCCAAATTTAGAATATTATGCAGTCCTGGAATATTTTGAGGATGTTTTCAAGGAGGTACCCAAATTACCCCCAAGGAGAGAGAATGATTTCTCTATAAATTTGATGCCTGGAGTAGTGCCAATATCAAAGACTCCATACAAAATGAGTACACCAGAGTTGAAGGAGTTGCAAATGCTGCTGGAAGAACTTTTGAAGAAGGGGTGTATACGCCCAAGCGTGTCACCTTGGGGTGCCCCAGTCCTATTTGTGAGAAATAAAGATGGAACACTAAGGTTGTGCATTGACTTTAGACAGTTGAATAAAGTGACTATTAAGAACAAGTATCCTCTACCAAGGATTGATGACATCTTTGATCAATTGAAGGATGCAAATATATTTTCAAAGATAGATCTCGGATCAGGATACCATTAAGTAAGAATTAAAGAATAAGATATTAGCAAGACCTCCTTCAGGACAAGGTATGGTCATTATGAGTTTACAGTGGTACCATTTGGGTTGTCAAATGCACTAGCTATTTTCATGTGCTTAATGAATTATGTTTTCTGAGAGTATTTGGACAAGTTTGTCATTGTATTTTTGGATGACATTCTTGTATATTCCAAGTCAGAGGAAGAGAACGAACATCATTTGAGGATGGTGTTGCAAGTATTAAGGGAATGCCAGTTATATGCCAAATTGAGAAAGTTCTCATTTGATTAGAAACATATTTATTATTTAGGGCATATCATTTTAAAGGATGGGATAACAGTGGATCCTGAGAAGATAGAGTCCATTAGAGAATGGTCAGCACCGAAGAATGTGACAGAGGTGAGATCACTCATGGGTCTTCCAGGATACTACAAAATATTTATTGAAGGATTCTCAAAGATTTCACACCCAATCACTTCTTTGCAAAGAAAGGGAGTGAGTTTCAGTGGACATTGGATTGTGAGAAAAGTTTCCAACACTTGAAACAATTATTCACAAGTGCTCCAATATTAAGGATCGCAGACCCAGAAGAAGACTTCATCGTATGCACCGATGCATGTAGTGAAGGACTTGGTGGAGTCCTCAGTCAAAATGGGTGTGTCATATGTTATGAATGAAGGAAGTTGAAGGATCATGAAAGAAACTATTCCAATCATGATTTGGAGTTGGTATCCATAGTGCATGCCTTGAGGAAATGGAGACATTACCTCATGGGAAAGAGGTTTGAGCTAACATACCACAATGGTCTGAAATATTTATTTGATCAACCAAATATAAATACTAGACAAAGAAGATGGTAGAATTTCTAAGAGAATATAACTTTGATATAAATAATATCAAGGAAAAAGAGAATAAAGTGGTTGATGAACTCAGCAGGAAGGTGCATGAGTTACATGCTACAACCATTAGCATGTACCAAACTGATGTTAAAAGAAAAATTCTAGAGGCTGCAAATGCAGATATGTAATACAAAGAATTGGTAGCAATGTTACAATAGGGTAAGATGCTTCAGAAGGTGGATGATTATAAGTTAGGAATAGATGGAATACTATTGCACCAGAACAAGAATTTTGTTCCAAATGTCCAGGACCTAAAACGTATGATTCTGCATGAAATGCATAATGTTCCTTATGAAGGACACCCTGGATATCATAAAACCATGGCAGTGATCAAGAGCCATTAATTTTGTCCAGGTATGAAGAAATAGATCACCGAGTACATCGCCAAATGTATGGAATGCTAGAAAGTGAAAGCTGAGAATAGGCACCCAGCGAGGTTGCTGCAACCTTTAACCATTCTTGAGTGGAAGTGGGAAATGGTGACAATGGATTTTATTACAGGATTGCCTAGAACATGCAAGTTGCATGATTCAATCATGGTGGTGGTGGAAAAGCTCACGAAAGCTGCCCATTTTATTCCACTGGAAACTACACACAAGGCAGAAAAGGTTGTTGTTATTTTCATGAAGGAAGTAGCATGATTGCACGAAATTCCTAAAACAATTGTATCCGACAGAGACCCGAAATTCACCTCAAATTTCTAGAAAGGGTTGTTCAAAGGATTCAGAATGAATATGAACTTAAGTACAACTTATCATCCTGATTCTGATGGACAGACAGAAAGGGTGAACAGGGTGATAGAAGATATACTGAGAATGTACGTGATGGACAAACCATCGAAATGGGAAGACTACCTACACTTGGTAGAATTCACATACAACAATGGGTATCAGGCATCATTGAAGATGAGCCCATTTGACGCACTTTACAAAAGAAAGTGCAATACTCTAGTAAGTTGGGATAATCCAACTGATAGGATAGTAGTTGGGCTAGAGTTGCGCAGGGAAATGGTGGACCAGATGAAAAAAATTAAGAAGAATTTAAAAGTTGCCCAAGACAGACAGAAAAGTTATGTCGATAAGAACAAAAAAAATAGAGAATTCAAAGTGGGTGATCATGTTTTCCTGAAAGTGAAATCTAACAGGAGTTCCCTGAAGTTGGGAAGCTGCACCAAGTTGGAAGCTAGATTTTGTGGGCCTTTTGAAATCCTAGAGAGGATTGGTCCAGTTGCTTATATGATTGCATTGCCTGCATCTATGTATGTTCATAATTTATTCCATGTATCATTGCTAAATAAATATATACCTGATTATAATCATGTTATTGATTGGAATGTGATTCAGGTGCAACAAGAAGGCGTTTTTCAAGTGCATCTGGTGCGCATTCTGGATCGAAAATTCAAACAGCTTTGGAACCGATCCATAGGGCTTGTAAAGGTTCAATGGACCTAGTACGGTCCTAAGAATGCTACTTGGGAACTTGAATATGCAATGCGGGCAGAATACCCGCATCTTTTTGAATATTTTTGAAAATTCTATTATATATGGGCATATGATGCATTAAGGACAATGCATAAATAAGGGGAGGGGATTGTAATATCCCTCGGCCGAACCCAATTGTAAATATAATATCATTTTACTTAAGCTGGTGAGTTGTTTCGACCGCATTTGGTAATGCACGTCATGTGGCATAGTGCGCGCATGAACTGCATTGTTAAATGATGTAATATGTACATTCTAGGATACCGCACGCAGTAACTAAGGTGTGCGCAGTATAGAGGACAACAAGCCTCATGTATATGATATGTGTTATAGGCTGGTGAGTCGATTATTATAAGTTGGGATGCTTATGTGTTTGTATTAGGTCGGAACGCCTAGATGTCAAAGGCCAATGCGCCTAATTTGTACATGACTCATGATTAATATAAAATACATTGTTTTGTACAGACCGGCCATGATAAAAGAGATGGGGGAATGAACTTCATCAGTTAGGGAAAGGGAGGGACAAAAGTAAAGGGAATATTATATTAATAGTTCCTAAAAACATAAAGTATGGATAATTATTTTATCCTAAGTTCTAAAGTTGGGGACAAGTGGACCAAAGTAACTTCCGATATGACAAGTGTCAAGTTGGGGACATGCATTCATATCATGGGGGAACTTAGCTCATTTCGGAGGGACTTCTCGCAGATACCTTACCAGTAGCCCGATGATCATTATTCACAAAATGAATTCCATGAAGAGTTCACAGTGATTCTCCTACACACTCAGTTATCCAGTCAATGATTCCATGACCATTTCACTCATGCATTCTACTATCCTTGGGACAGCCATTTCACCATTCTGAAGCCTATTTCCATAGCCCTTTTGGTTGGCGTGCCTGGTTAGCTTGGAGAAAGATTGAAGAAGTGGGTTGTCATCCCCATGAGCAATTCTCTGAGCGCGATCATTGTTGGGGATTGATTCCTGAAGGTGATAGACTGCAGCTACAACGCTCTGAGACTTTGGTCCGGCCTGTTGCAGAATCCCTAGAAGGGAAGTGGGGCAGCCAAGGGACTATTGAGCAGAGAAGGGGCACACTTCCTTGGGTGGGACATGCATGTGGGGAATGAGAGGCTGTAGGTTCTTAGTTTAGTGAGCACCTGAGACAAAGTCTCTCCTGTTGTCCATGAGCCTTAGCCTAGATAGGAACCCTTTACCCTGGGTGGAGTTCAGTCCCAACTCGGGGGTGACTCACTGTTGAGAGTGATGAATAGTGTAGTCTATGTCTAGGAGGTTCGTGGATGGTCTGTACACAGTTGGTGACAATATTTCCAAGATAAGTACCAGTTGTATGATAAAAGGGATATGTTGCTTGTTATTTACATGCCTATGTTAGGGTTTATAATATATGTGATTATAATTTCCTATATGTTTATGGGTAATTCTCTGTAAATGTTACATATCTGTAGTTACTTTTATTTCAGTATAAAAGTTGTATGTTACAGAAAGTAATTGTTTGCTTATGTTTATATGTAAAGCTTTCATGAGTGTGCTATATGTATATGTCTTAGTTGCATGCGGTTTAAATAGTAAATTTATGTGGCATTGCTCAGTTGACTACTGGGTATGCTATTGTATGTTCCACAGTATGGGAACAAAAGTGTTCCCTAGAGTAGCATGGCCAGACTTGAAGGTTGGGAATGTTACTCGGTGGTGTTAGAGCATGAGTGGTTTCTCTGGAGTGGCGTACCCGGACCTGAGGGTGGTCGGGGGATCGTTACAGAATGGTATCAGAGCATGAGTGGTTTCTCTGGAGTGGCATACCCCGACCTGAGGTTGGTCGTGGGACCATTACATGTATAGTCTGTACAATCTCAAAATACATCCCATGTGTCAAAATTTGTGCAGTATAGGACTCTGTGCCTTGGGATGCATGCCCATGGAATCTGTGCAATCTTAGGATTCATGCCAGTATATAGTCATAGCCTCCAATCCTCTTGTCCATATTTTATGCAACTTATTAATAATTTGGAGGGAATCTCATGAAATAAGGGGTCATTGGTTTAGTGGTCAGAACCACCCGCAATTATATTGAAGGTTTCGAGTTCAATTCTCGTGCATGGTATATATGGTGGTTAGTTGTTAAAGTTTTTAATATATAGTATTATATTATATATATTATATAATAGCTATTATATACTATATATAATATTCTGTTAAACGTCTCGTGGACCAGGGGTTGGGGGATATCCCTTGGCCCCTTTCTTCCCCCATATGAAACCTTATATTAAAATAAATATAATAATTTCCACATGAGGGTTAATACCCATCGAATAACATATTGGTTGTGGGTGATTTGTTAAGACTTGGAGTGTTATGGAGGTCATGTGGTTGATCCTTGTGGACTCCATAATAATTTTATATAACATAAACCATATAGGCCAATGGGAATCTACCATGTGGCAACTTCTCATTGTTTAACTAATGTCATGTGTCAAATATTGATTGAACCAGTTGGATGCCAACTCAACCTTCCAACTCATCTATTGTTTGGGTGTGCCACAACACTTATTTTTGTACAAACATGTTCCATGTGTCACTACTGATGTCAGCCTTAACCATGCTAACATCATCATTTCCTTTGACCTTTGATTTTTTGTCTATTTTTATCCTAAAATTTGAATGCTCATAACTTTTTCATATGAGATTTTTTTGACGTGCCATTTGTGCCATTGGAGATATGACGAAGATATCTATGCATTAGTTCTATGTTCAAGAAGATTTGAGACAGTAAAATTTTCAACATTTGTGAATCCCCTGGGACCTTTTTGAGCATTCTAGATCCTCCCGGACCTCTGTGAGAATTCCTTAGATCCTTCTGGATCAAACATTCCCACTGAAGAACTTTTGTAGCTCCAAAATTATAGATATTTAACAACTTACTCATGATAAATCTAACTCACTCTTCCATCTTATTGAAATGCTCTGATCAGTAACTAAGTGATGATGCTTCTTCACTCTTCCATCTTGTTGATTCTTTTGGAAATAAGTATTCAATTTGGGTCTTCGATCTCAGGTACAAGTAAAGTGTACTTGTGTATGCTTCTCTAGAGTATAGCTCTTACTCTAGCCTCTGGCACTGTAGATAATGATATATATAGCTCCATTTCTAGATTATAGATTCCATGGAAACACAAGTCTTATTCACTGAATCATTGTTATACATGTATCTTGTATTTCAACATACACTCCCATCTTATTCTACTAAAGATATTCCATCTCAGCCAATATGAAACCAAGTTGAATTTTGATCTATGTATTTTCCATTTGGACTATCATTTATTATACTATTGATGTATCTGTAGAAGTACTTGAATGATACTTTGTTCATTGTCGCTCCTCCCTTGGGAAGAAAAGTCTTCTTGTACTGTTATCATATGTACCTAAATTTATTTCTTATGTTCAAGTTATACATCATACAAACATGACATAGTATTAAATATGGTTATAGTATCCACCTGTATGTGCCTCTTTAAAAGATGATTATTTCTCCTTTACCAACTTGTAGAAAATTTTGCATTTCTTTGATGCTCTTTCTGCTTCTGATCTACATGTTCCAACTGCTTGCATTCTTTTGTTCCTTCACCTTCAGTTCTTAATAATCAAGAATGTTGATGAAGACAATTTGATCCATATGTATCCCCTTATTTGATTATGAGACAATACATTTGTCCATATTTTTGTCTTAAGTCCTTAGAAATATTCATAATGAGATTCCTCTGATTGTTAAACAATATGTATAGGAAGCTATCTATAAATATATAACGAATTTAATATAACTCTATAACAAAGTGTAAAGGTGGATATCTAGAAAACTCTAATGATATTATTCTCACTCTTTACAACATATAAGGTGGCAATATAGAAACTATATTTACAAAATTCCTCTCACCCATACAAGGTGGCAAT
This sequence comes from Picea engelmannii, assembly GCA_009831015.1. Lineage (NCBI taxonomy): Eukaryota > Viridiplantae > Streptophyta > Pinopsida > Pinales > Pinaceae > Picea > Picea engelmannii. The sequence goes on from ML805687.1 coordinate 219,772, forward strand.
ATAGAAATTTATAGAGTTCCTCTCACTCTTATAATTTATAATGAGTGGCTTACAATCCTTCTAATAGAAGTCATGAGATTTATACATATGCATATTATATTTACAAATATACATATTTACAAAATTTTGAGATGGTTAACATATGGACTCATTGTCCTCAGTGTACTAGGAGGAGTCTCATAGCTTTTGAACTCTAAAAATACCTTTGACGCTGATGCAAAATATGACATTGAATCTAATGCGGAATCTTATGTTGAGTCCAAGTAACCACTGGACCAAACTATCGTTCTTACCAATAACCTGTATAACCTCTCCTTGTGAATACCAAGCACTATAGCTGTGTTTGGAGTAGCTTCCTTTGAATACACAAGTACTCACCTTTTCTCAAATGTAACTACATATCCATCATATTCAAATGATGCAAGTGAGACCAGGTTTACTTTTAGGTATGGGACATACAACATATTTTTTATTCCTCGAAATCCTCCTGACTCAAGATGTAATCTTGAATATCCATACCCCTTTATTGCTTGTATGGTGTTGGTTCTAGATCCAAGAAAGAAATATGTGTCATATTCTGGGAAATTCAAAAATATTGATCTCATCCCGGTCATGTGGAAAGATGAGCCACTATCCACGAACCATTATTTGATGTCTTCATAAATCACTTTTCCAAGACCAACCATCAAGAAGTATTCTTTCCCAAGCCTTTCAGTAAGACCATTGAATTCATATGGAGTTGTGTTGGCAGCCACACATGATTTTTTATATTTAACATGATCGAAAGACATCACATTTTTCTATAGCTGCCATCACCTCGAAACTATGAAAGCTTTTCTGAGTTTTAAAATCACTATTGGGTTAAAGCCTGCCTTATTAATTTTTATTGTTCCAATTTTCGATTGTTTTATGTTTAATTCATGACTGTAAGCATGAATTAAACATAAAACTTAGCTTGGTATTATAATTTTTGTGCCTTAGAAACATCTTTTTAAAGGTCACCCATATTTAATTGAAATCCAAATCTAATAGTTGAGTGATCTATTTTCGATGTTTTGGTTTTAATATGGTTGTTATATGGTTTGATAGTTTATTTTTGATTTGTTTTGATTCATGAAGAGCCTTTGATATTTTTGATAGTCCTCTCATGAATTAAATGGTCATATCAACATTCATAATAATGAGTATAGACCTGTTGTACTAGAGTACTCACCTTACCTTGCTGGCTTAACATATTAATGAACCGATTCATTATATTCATATGGTTTGGTGCTATGTAGTTTCGACATTCATTGCGATATATGGTAAGGGATAGAATGAATCCATTGGTGTCCATTCTCACTATCTGAGTTATGACCACCCACATGCTCTGTTCTTTTCATGTTTCCACTCTTTTTTTAGACCTACTTTTGTTTCTCATGCGATTCGAACCTAAAACCATTTTGGGTAATCCCTATTTCATTTTGGTTATAGTAGTCATGGCACCCGTCCTTCGCATAGAGATGAATGGATGCCAGGCCCTACTTTCCCATGATGATGCAATTGAATACTTAAAGAATCATGGCTGGGATATTTTCCTTAAGAAATTTGAGGGTTATAATCTTCAGATGGAAAAATCATTCGCACAAACCTTTGATGGTTTAAGAGATAAAATTGGAGACACACAGTTAGAGTTGACCGAGGAATTCATGAGAAGTGAAATAGGGCTCCCCTCAAAGGGAGAGAAATGGTTCAAAAATGCCCGAATAGAATAAGTCCCATGGAATCTGTTCATGACATCCCAAAAAAACAACTGTTGTGTAAAAGGTATTCCTATCTCCTTGTTGAAGCCTAGATGGCATAGTTTGTTGTTAATTCTGAAACAATTTGTTACTTGCGAGGGTCGATACAGACTGGTGTTTCTTTACCATGTCTATCTTCTCATGAATTTCATAGGTTTGGATTTAGATATGCCATTTTACTTATTGATGAGTCTTTATAATATGTCCAAGTGTTGCAAGTGACAAGGTGTCAATTCAAGCTTGTTCCATCATGGGTTGGTTAAAATCTTGTTGATGAATCATTTGTCAACCATAAGTGACAGTTGGGATATCTTTTTAGTGAGGAATGGTTTAACCTAGACTGATCCTACAACAAACCCTCTTTTAACAGTAAACCCTAACTTAGAAAATCCATTGTTCGAAGACCAGTTTGGTAATTTGATTAATGGACTAGAGTTTACTGATAAAAGCCCTCTAGTCAAAGGATTGTCGTGTAAGCTTTCACCTATAAGATTTCCTGAGCAACAGACTGATGAATTGAATGGAAATGATTCTCTTGTGCATGTGGATGATGTTATCTTGAACGTTAATGTTAAGTCAGATGCCAAGAAACTTTGTAAAGGATAAAAACCACAATGCACAGATTTGAATTTCAAGGGTAAGAATATCAGTTGCCTAATATGTAGACAACTAAGGAACCGAAAGGATCCTCATCTAAGATCGATCAATTTGATTGAGATCGATGAGGGTTCAGCTCCTGAGATAGAGTATTTTCTATCTCGGGAAGATCTAGAAATTTAGGGTTCAAGGAAGGAGGTTATCATTCATACTAAACCTTATGATTTTGTGGAAAATTTACCACCATGCCTTAAAGGTAAAGAAGATTTCTCGGGTATCGGGAAATATTTGAAGAAAACATCAGGTAAGGCTGAAGCACCCTTGGTTGATTGTGTCCTTCATTGACCTTCCATATCGCTTGTACACTGTGATGAATGTTTCAAATGGGTTGAGTTGTACTATACCAACATTCCTATCCTACAAGCCTGAATTAAAACTCTCATTTCTCAGAACGATCTGTTGAAGCAAGAAAACCTTGATCTCAAGGCACAGGCAGAGAGGAATACTAAACCAAGAGATCTGGAAACATATTCATTAAGAATGCGACCAGTGTCAAGGCAATAATAAACAGTGAACTAGGCGACCCCTCTTTAGTTAAATTTTGATGTTAAAACAATTTTATCTTCCTTTCATTTTATTTTTGTTATCTGATTCGAAGTAAGTCAATTTGAAGTTTGATTTCATTTACTAAAATTAAGACTGGCTATAGAATCTTCGATTCTGTAGCCAAGTCTCTTTTAAATATAAATTAGTTATTAGTAATTGTTTTTCTAATTCATTAAATTTGTTTTTCTTTTTTTTCAGGAAATGGGAGATTCTGCTCTTGATTATTGGGAGGAAATATTTTCAATCATACGCAAGTGATTAGTAGTTTCTCTTTATTCATGTTTTATAGAAACGTTGATTTAATTTTTGAATAAACCAACTCTGTTATGGGTGGTTTCCAATCCACTATTTTTGTAATATTACTTGATTTTGAGAGATTCAACTCTATCCTGTCAGATATGAGTATGTGGATCCCAGGTTACTTTAAATACTGTTCACCTTGTTAGTGAAAGACATCTTTGCTTGGAACAGATTATGGATATGTAATTCTCAGAACTAAATGGAAAAGTTGTTCACCTTTTGACTTTAGACCAGCATGACACTGTTCCATTTATGTTTTTCCTCTTATGTTTTGGAATATTAATATGTTACACAACTTTAGCCTCGATAGCATATAATGTTCCATTTTATTCAGCGCTTTAAAGTTTGTCTATAATTTGTTGTTTCATATATTATATATGTGATCGTTATTTCACTTTAATATCAATTATTTGTGCATGATGTTGAAATGATATATCATAAGAATTCTTCACATTAAAATTTCTTTTACTGCGAACATTCATCATTACAAGGTCATTAGATATATATGTTTATTCTTCTTTTCTTATATCCTTGCTCCCAAAACACTTTGAGTTTACTCAGGATATGTTAGCATAAGCCTGTTTCAGGTTTCTCTCACAGGCAAGAAAACTAGATGTTTGGATTGCACAAGGACGTAGACACGGTATAAGGATAATCTCAGGTTAGTTGTATGCACATTTAATTTATGTTATTAGTTTATTTGTTAATGAAATGAGGCAGTTTAAATTGGTTGTGACTCTTATTCTATTCTTGTTTCAGACTATATTTTATTAGTATCTTTGGAGTTCTTATATTTTAGATTATTAAACAAAAAGGATAAAAAAATGTTCTTTGTTTATATA